>JAGWEN010000087.1:256792-319738 GCA_018703685.1 Orius laevigatus | reverse complement strand
GTTGATTTTTAGGTTTTTTGACGATAATTTGGCTTCATAAAATGTTGATTTTGAAGTTTTTGATGAAAAATTGGTTCTCAAATAATGTAAATTTTAAGGTTTTTGACAAAAAAAAAAAGAGCCTTAAACGTTGATTTTTAGGTTTTTGACGATAATTGTCTCAAAACCTTGATTTGAGTTTTTTGGGTTTCTCTGTTGATTTTGGGTGTGTTTTTTTTTTTTTTTTTTTTTTTTTTTTTTTTTTTTTTTTTTTGGCGAAAATTTTCTCTTAAAACATTGATTTTGGAGGTTTTTTGACGTAATTTGGCTTCATAAAATGTTGTTTTGAAGTTTTTGATGAAAAAATTGTTTCTCAAATAATGTAAATTTTAAGGTTTTTGACGAAAAAAGAGTGATTTTGAGGTTTTTGCAATACTTTAAAAACGTTGATTTTGAGGTTTTTGACGATAAAATGTCTCTTCAAACGTTGAATTTGAGGTTCTTTGGCGAAAGATTGGTTCTCAAACAATGTAAATTTTAACGTTTTTGGTTTTTGACGAAAAATAGCCTTAAAATGTTGATTTTAAGGTTTTAGGTTTGAATTGAAAACAATTTTCTCTTAAAAGTTGATTTTAAAGTTTATGGCAAAAAACTGTCTCTTAAACCTTTGATTTTAGGTCCATGAAGAAAAAATGTCTCTTAAAACCTCGATTTTGAGGTTTTTTAACGAAAAATTTGGCTTTATAAATTTTGAGGTTTTCGACGAAAATTTGGCACTTGAAGACCTTGATTTTGAAGGTTTTTGATGAAATTGGCTCTTAGAATGTTCATTTGACGTGTTTAATTGGCTTTAATTTGTTGATTTTCCCCAAATAAACTCTTAAAGGGTTCGAATTGAGGGCTTTTTAGTCAAACTCACCTGGAGATTCTTTATTGTTATTAATGGCTTTAATAAGAGAAAGGAACTGTCAAGATTGTATTATCATTACAACTGTTTAGGGTGCTCAAGTAGGTAATATAATCTCATTATTTATTATTAAATAACTACCGCACCGTCATGATATATCGATACAAACAAAGTCTTAAGTGGCCTCAACTTAACTCATTTATGAATGATGAAGACGTGTCTCATTACCCTACGCCTCCGCCTTGAAATATGGCCTCTTTGAAAAGAACCATATAATCACGTTATTTCATCAGGAATCTTCCTTATTCGGGCCTTTTTTTTCCATCATACGCCCACGCTGTTTTATTTCGAAAATTAAGGGATTATCGACGAAATGAGAAAAGTTTGAATCGTCAAATCAGATGAATTGCAGTTTCAACGTAACTTTGAATTGAAACGGTGACATTTTTTTTTTTTGCTCTGGAATTTTTTTAAGTCTATTGTCCTGATTCGGTTTTTGAGGACAACGAAAGCACATGACGAAATAATTTAGTCGTTATAAAAGCCCTCACACGTCCTAAATCCATCAGTGATTACATGCTCATCTCATTGAAAAGATTAAATTTTTTTAAATTTTATTATGTAATTATTTTGGAAAACAGTCCATGGTGAAAATTCCCTCCAAGATAATAATGAGGGAGGATATTCAAAGTTTCTGAACTCTGGAAAGAGGGAATCCTGCCGTTGAAATCTCAAGAATTTCTCGCATAAAGCCAGGACATCAAAAGAGTTATCCCGATAGGGTCGAAGTACTTTTTTTCTTTCTTTTTCTTTGTTCGGAGTTTCATATGGTTAAAACCTTCAACACACGACTGCTTTGCGGTTTTAGCATACTTTCGTACTTTTCAAACGAATTCGTTTTTGAAAATTTTTCAAAGAAAGGTGTTTTTGAATAGAAAATAAGGGTAACAAATTAGAAGACGATACTCAACGCTAAGGTTTAAACTTGATCCAGGATTTACATAATAACTTAGACGCGGGCTTAGCAGAACCGTAATGATTGTTTGAATCCTACTTTAAGTTCCTTTTGGAGCTTAGCAGACGCTGGCTGATATTTTCGTTTATTATGCTTAATAACTTAAACAATATTAACTTTCAAGCGTCCTTTTTTAAAGCAATAAGTAAGACAAAAAGGATCGAATTTCGATCATTTATGCAGATTTGGGCAAAAGTTGAAGGTTCTCTTTTTTATTCTATTGTCAGTTTCCTCGTTGAAAATAAGGAAAGTTGTAAGCAGTTTTTGACCCTTTTATTCAAAAAGTTTGGATTGAAAAAAGAATTTTTAATAAAAATCTTTTTTTACATGGAGCCTCTTGTTTAGATCTGCGTACTCCTGACTTCTTTATGAGAAGAACTTTTTTCTTGGATAGAATTTGTTTTACTTCTGCTCACTCCATTTCGGTGAAATGCTTCATTTTAACTTTTTCAGTTGTATTAACCTCGAAAACATGATTTTGGGAAGGGGTCAAGGAAACCCCTAGGGTATGAGACCCCTAGGGTCAATCTGACCTTTGATCTTCATAGGCCAAATGGTGATTTATTTCCTATTTGGTGACCAAATTTTCACCATAGGTAGGGTCTTAAAAGATTGGGATATCATAGAACGCGGCTGCGTTCCGCCCAACCAATGAAGAGTTCAGTAGAAAACCCCTGATCTTCACCAAATTTTCACCATTCACATGTTAGGGTAGTAGGTTTGGGCTAGAAACGAGGTAGTGTTCCGCCCAGCGGAGAGGTCTGTAGAAAACCTACTTTTTGAGAAAGTTTTCGTTTTGGGGGTTCCACTTCCATAACCACGTATCTAAAGAATTAATTTTTCTTCTCTGTTTTCCAGACTACTCGGGTTTTGGCTTCTCCAGATATACCTTTGACGTCTTTCAGTTGCTCTGGACGTCCTGACGGATACTACGCCGATGTTGAAACTGATTGCCAGGTAAATAAAATTAATCTTTTATCCGTTTTAATTGTTGAAAATCTTCAGGTTTACCATATGTGCGGAAACGGACACCAGTATAGCTACGCGTGTCCGAACACGACGCTTTTTCATCAGAGGATGCTCATTTGCGCCCATTGGTACCAAGTGAACTGTAGCAGATCCGTCGAGGATTATCATGCAAATTTACTTATAGGTCAAAGGGACAAGCTGTTTGTTGAAGACATTGCGGCTAGTACGTATTAGAATATAAGATTAAGGGGGTCGCTTGTAATCTTTAAACAGGGGCCTTTGAATAATGTCAGGTCTTAATTGACGTCCAATCGATTTTCTCTTCGTTTGCATTAAATTAAGGTTGAAATTTTTCAGGTGAATTCAACAGCCTACCGAGCGGTGAAGATTTACAGAAGTTGACGGATTATTATTTCACGAAGGAGCAGGCGAAGAAGGTCGTTTCTTTAAATTTGAGCCCTACTCAGCTTCCTTTGACGTCACCGGGTGATTACTCGGATCTTCAGCGTTCGCCGTCGGGGAATTTCGCGCAGTCGAATTTTCAAAGGGTGCTCAATTATGCGAGATCGACCCCCGCCACGGAGGCCACAAAAGTCGCTTTTAGGCCGACAAACGTTTCGTTTAGGAGCACCATTGAAACGCCAAATTCTGAATCAGTGCTTGCGAGGACGGCCCCGATGACAAGCTCGCAACCGGCGAGTATGACCGAACCTGCTGAATTCAACGGAGACTTGATAACTCCTCCGACGCCCGAGCAGCCCTCACTGGACCTCCTTCCGCCGCTAGATACGTCACTCGAAGAAACGAACACGATCGAGCTTCACCTCCGCGACCCCCGAAGGCACTTCTTCATCCCGCCTGCTGAAACCCAAATCCCCCGCGACGAGCCCATCGTCGTCAGCATCAACGTCCACGGCAAAACCCGATTCAGGCCGACCTCCTTCTCCAAACAACATAACAGCCAATGCTCCCGGTGTCATCCCATGTTCGTCATCGACAAACAAAACTGTTCGCCTTGTCTTCTCGTCAGATAAAACCAAACAAAAGTTTGCAACTTTTGACTAAGAACTAAAACAGCACCAATTAAAATGTGATAAAGCTTTTAATTAGTTTAAGTTAGTTAATTAATAATTAAAGTATTTAAAGTTTTCCCTTTGTGCAGTTTGTGCGCTGTGTAATTTATGTGTATCTGAGCAATAAGACGCTTTATAAGCGATTTCTCTTTATTCTTAAGTCAATTTTCGTTGTGTGTACCTTCGTTTTTTTTACTCATTAAATTTTGTTGATAAAATAATTATGAAAAAAAGTTTGTTTTTTTCCTGGTAACTCTTCAGCAATCGAAGCCATAGGAACCCTGAGGCCATTGCAGGATAGGTAAGTGGACAAAAATGCGATCTTTGGAGATTTTGGTAGAAAACCACCGATCTTCAACTTTGCTCCATATACAGTTAGGCCAGGAAGTTGGACTATAAACGCGGCAACGTTCCGCCTCCCCCAAAAATAGAGATTTCAGTAGTACACCACTAATGTTCACAAAATTTGCACCATATAAGGGGAAGGACATTAGGAGGTTGGGGCTACGAAATGAAGATTTTGGCAGAAAACCACCGATTTTCACCAAATTTCCACGAAATGCAGGGTGGTTAGGGCCTTAGGAGGTAGGGAGGATGTGGAATAGAAGTGATGGAAGGGTGGGTGGTAGTATTTGGAGTTTTGTGGAGAGGTCTGTAGAGCCCCGAATTTTTGAAAAAGTTGGAGTTATGGGGTTCCTCCTCCTCACCAAAGTTTGGCCTTTAGTAAATAATATTTATGTATTAGCCAGATGAGAATAATGAAAACATTTTATTAATTTTGGTCATTTCATTAGTAGAGTAAAAATTTCAGTAGAATATTATCGATGGTGCGAGGATGAAATACTCCAAAACGGATAGCAGCCGAGTTCGTCCAAATGCAAGGTTACGGTTTTTCCAATTGTGATGAGGAACCATTAAACTATGATTCGTCCCATTCAAACTGTCCGTGTCCGTCGGAGTCGCAAGAATGGAAGCTCGAATGCGTTGAAAGGGCGCGGGCGTACTGCATGCAGAAGGCGGCGGCTGAATGCGATCGCCGGAAACACGCCTTCGACTTCTGCCGACGTTTAGGGACGCGTCCGGCGTTTCCGGCTGCGGCCGCGCGAACTCCGTACATATGCCGAGATCGTAAGCCGCGAGGAGGGCGTGTCTGCGAAGACGACGACCGCGCCAAGTTCCTCTCCCTCAAAGCCAGATTCCAAGCGATCACCAAAGACGAACAGGATCGCATCAGGGCCAAATGCGAAGAAAAAATGAAACTAAGCAAGCTGCAACGGTGCGCCGAAAAAATCTGCCAGACGCCCAACTGGTGCTACAAAGTGGACATCGGAGTCGACTGCAAAGATCTCTCCAAAGACAAGAATCTTGAAGACAGATTATGTCAACTTGAAAATATGTTATCCACTAAAAACACATGTGTTGGCACTGAAAGTAAGTCATCATCACTTTTATAGTTGTAACATACCACATGTCATCCCACATCCTACATGTCCTGTATAAAAAGTTAGTTCATAATCTTTTTTTTTTTTTAAAAACGTCACGCTTCCTGAAGGTAAATTAACAAAGATCAAATGCTACTAAAATTAAATAATTAAAAAAACACTTTTATCAGCTGAAGAACTGTTCTTTCTAAAAATAATGACCAAATTCAAAATTTGAATTATTTCTCGTAGTCTTTCCTGGGACCTACGATGAAAGTTGTTTTGAAGGATCGGGAAATACGAAGAATTAGTGAACGTGATAAATTCCTCTGGCGACAGAGTCAGAGATGGTTTGATTATTTCGAAATCGAGCTCATATAAAATTCAAATTTTTTTTATTACGTTATTATGGCGAAACGAGCGTCGGGGAAGCCGAAAAGGATTTCGTCGTCTCCGGCCAAAGTCTCGGTCACCTCTTTGAAAGAACCGAAAGGCGAAAAACAACTCAAATCGATGAACATCGTCCGTCTGAGCTCGAACAAATCGGATTCGGTCGGACGTCGGACTTCAGCTACAACGAACTGCGCGGACAAACTCACCGACGAATGCATCGGACGAGTTTTAAGCGAGTGCAAAGCCAAATATAAAATCCTTGAGCTTAAGAAAAGACTGGACGAAAAGAAAGCTTTAGGAAAAGAAGAAAAAGTGACAGTCTCGAATCAAGAAACAGGGAAAAAACTGCACAAAGAAAATGTCAAAAAGTTAACATCCTCTCCCCCATATGCCATGTACAGAGCGAAACCGGCACGAGGGATGTCAAGCAAAGTCTGCGACGATGGACGAGGAGGATATGGCGGCTACAGCAGGCCTAAAGTCACTCAAGATATGCTCGATTGCTTAACGAAAAGAGAGGAGCAAGAAATATTAAATTTATGTGACGAAAAGCTTCGAGCTAATCCGATCAGATCGCCTGGCAGAGCCGCAGCACCAAACGTGTACCATAACTACCCAGCGATGCCTTATTATAGCGATAAAAAAGAAAGAGTGAGTATGCTCGAACAGAGGCTTCACACGATTGAAAACAAGCTGTGCAATAATAAACAGAATCCAGGCCCATCACCTTGTAAGTTACAAAATAATTTTGATTCCGTATAATTTTCGTTTAGCTTGCCCTTGTATAGATACGACATGTCCGGCGAAAAACCCGCAGTCGTCGCTGATGATGCGAGCTATAGGGGATGCAGCGAATGTCAAATGTAAGGTTGCTTTAGTGGAACAGCAGATGAGTGATCTAAACTGCCAAATGAATAAAGCAGTCGTGAACCGATGTTTCTTCCAAGAGAAAATTTCGAAGCTCGAAGACGAGATCATTTCGACGAAAAAAGCATATTTGAACATCCTTCAGTCCGAACTGAGCAACTTGCGGCGGGACATCGAAGCACACGAATGGTGCGGGCCGAGCGAAAAAGGGAAACCAGCCGAGGCAAAATCCGGCACCGCCAAATCAAAGAAAAAGAAGAAGAAGAAGAAAAGAGGCAAAAGCGCTAAAAAAGGAGCGAGTAAAAAATCAAAGAAGAGAGGACCTTCAAGAAAAAGAACACGGAAATAATTCATTTTTATTTAATTTTTATAATACAGATTTGAACAAGGTTTAACCAGGGCAATTTATTTGCATCATTTTACCATAGAATATTTTTTAATTACATCCTGGGAAGCGTGATGACGTTTTAGTGCTTGTTTTCTTGCCAGGGAATTCCGGCCATTTACGATTTCGCCTTCGCTGTCTATTTGTATTGCTGAATTAGGGATTTTTTTTTAATACTCCCAAGATTCCATCTTTTTCTGTTGTTAAGCAGATAAGACCTGTTTATTTTAATCTAATCCAACTTGCCTACTCTTAGCAAAAAATTATCTTGTGAGGAACACCGTTATTAGTCTAGTCAACAGATTTTGACCTGCAAAAGGTGATGTAAAAATTTGTTATTGTTTTAAATGGTCAATTTAGTTCCCAAAAACATGTTTTTGAAGAGTGCCAGCAAAAAATGCTTTCCAGTTTCCCAGAGCAATTTTTGGCAGCCGAAAAACCTTGAATTTTTTCAGTTTTCTGCATATAAATCGAAAACGGGACAAATTTTGTGTAAAACGCTTTAGTAGTAATTTAAAGAAGACGAAATTCTGCGTCGATTAAAAAAAAAAGTTTGCCAAAATTGGTATAATAGACAGGTTTAGAGGAACGATAAAAACATGAAATCCACAGCATGAGCATCGATCAAAAACCATCAAAAATTTAAAGTTTTCGAGTTGTATGCAGAAAACTGAAAATTTCGGTTGAGCATTTGTTTGCAGCCCTTCAAAATGATCAGTGGGACGGTAGAGTGTGTGCTTAGACTAAATTTGACAAATTTTCTACATATCATTAACATAATTATATGGTAGTTATTAGTCAATACCCATAAAAAATGTTGTCGAGAGGTAAATAGATTTTAGTTTTCATCCACCCAAAAAGTGAGGTCATGGCTGCTCCCTATGTGTAAGTTTTTCTGTTGTTGAATTTTTTGTATTTTTTGTAGTTTTATAATAACTGCGGATAGTACACATGGAAGCTTCGGACCTCACTGGTTGTCATGTAAAAAATTTGTTACTCGATGTTTATTAAAAAAGCCAAAGCGTTCAGCGGGAAGCTAAACAATTATTCATATTCGCCAATCTCTTATTTGAGGTCTAGCCATAGAAAGGAATTTAAATGGTTTTTAAATTTGAAATTAAGTTTTTTTCACTATTTTTTAACGGTCTTAAGTCCATTAATACAAAATTATGGGAATATTAGGGCGTAAAACGGATTAAAAACGTGTTCTAACTTATATTAGACACTAGAACGCGCTAGTGTAGCTAAAAGAAAAGGCGGTGAAAACAAATGCAACGAATGTTCAAAGGATTCTTATTTTAGAGGCGGGATTTTGTCTTTTGGGCTTATTTGGACTTGGACATAGGTCTCATATCCTAAGTATTTGAAGTCCATTCCTTTGGTGGGAATGTGGCAAACTGCTAATTTATGTGAATTTATTTTAGCGGAAAAAGCGACTATGTGTGTGGATATGTTGAGGGATCCTTCGAGTATGATGGCTTGCGATGAGACACCAGCATGCCCGCCGTTTTGTCCTCCGCCTTGTCCGCCTCCGTGCCCGCCACAATGTTGTTCGCCTGCCTACTCTCCTTGTGCTCCTCATTGCTCGCCCGTTGCGAATCCATGTCCACCGATCGACCCGCTCTGTCCTCCGCTTGCAGAATTCGTCACCGACCCGGACAACGCTCGCTCCAAAGTTCACAACATCGAGCAGAAACTTTCAAACTTAGGCTGCCAAATGAACACTTCCGTTATAAATAAATGTCTTTATCAGGAACAGATTGCTAGGCTCGAAGAGGAAATCGTCAACACCAAAAGAGCTTATTTTTCCGTCCTAATGTCAGAGTTGAATAACCTACAAAGCGACTTAGATGCTCATGAATGTCTACTCAAAGATGGCCCAACTCCTGCGCCCGAAGGTCCGATCTTAAAAACAGAATCAAAACCTAAAACGCCACAAAAGCCTCAGACTCCAAAAAAGAAGAAAAAGAAAAAGCCAACTAGCGCTAAAGGGAAAGGAGGAAACAGAAGCGCATCATCAAAAAGACCAGCAAGCGCTAGAAGCAAAAGACCTACAAGTGCAAGAAGTACAACCAGAAAAGCATCATGAATTTATTCAAATATATTTCAAGACGTGTCTAATTTTTTCTTAAATTCTTTGCATCCGCCGTTTGGTCTCAAGAGCGGTTTAAAACCGAATTTTTTTTCGGTTTTTCGCCAATATCTCGAAAACCGTAGGTCCTAGATGAAAATATTATAAGCACAAAATTAAAGCTTATTCAATTTGCTACAATTTTGAACTAAACAGATTTTTTGTAGGACCAAACGTATCTGAGCTACGAGGCTACAAAAAAAACAGGATTTTCAATTTTGACCTCTGAAGGAGGAAAGACATCATCAAATCAAAAAGTTTATTTCGTAAAAATTGTAGAGAATTTAATTACCTTTTAAAACAAACTCTCAAAAAACAATTAACGATCAATAGGTAGCGGTGGGGGCACCTAAACGGTCAACAGAAAAAAGAGAAATTTTTAGGTTTATCTTTAATTTGTATTTACCTCTACCTATTGATTACCTTTTAATAGGTAATTGAATTATCTACAATTTTTACGAAATAAACTTTTTGATTAGATGAAGTCTTCTCTCCTTCATAGGTCAAAATTGAAAATCCCGTTTTTTTGTAGCCTCGTAGCTCAAATACGTTTGGTCCTACAAAAATTCTTAGAAGTTCAAATTTGTAGTAAATTTAACAAGCTTTAATTTTGTGCTTACAGTGTTTTCATCTACGACCTACGGTTTTCGAGATATTGCCAAAAAACGAAGCAAATTCGTCTTTAAACAGTTGTAAACAAAATAAGATTGACTGGGCTAGTCCCAGCTAGTCAAGCATTAAATGATTTTTAAAAAAATTAGTAAGAATATTAAAGTTTTATCTAATTTTAATGCATAAACAAATAAAATTTATAACTCAAGATTACATAACAGACTTGAAGTAGGAGAAGGGACAGTTCCAGGTCCAACTCGTTTAGTCCAAAATGAGCAAGCAACTGGAAAGCATCGAATCGATTTTTGAGAAAAATCTCAAACTCGAGGACGCCAAAGAAGTCAGGCGCATCATTTATGGAAAAGACTTAAAGTAACATTTAAAATAATTTAACAAAAAAAAAAAAGAATTCTTTTTTAGTAAAATAGATATAGATCCAAAAGCAGCATCGTTGGCGAAAAATGGAGATTTTGAAATAAAAGGTTTTCAGTTCACTGCCGCCGAAGAGCAAACTCGAGCACCAAGGTAGTCATTCATATTATTGCTTCCATTAACTTTTTTAGAATTGTTCGAGTTGGTGTAATTCAGAACAAAATAGCTGTTTCAACATCTGAGCCTGTTGCCGTCCAAAGAAAAGCGATTCATGAAAAAATTGGAAAAATCATCGAGGCAGCCGGACTGCTCAAAACGAACATATTATGCATGCAAGAAGCTTGGCGTAAAAAAATAATTTAAACGTTTTCTTAATATAAATTTTTTTTTTTAGAAATGCCATTTGCATTTTGTACTCGGGAACGGCTCCCTTGGTGCGAATTCGCTGAATCTGCTGAACACGGAGAGACAACCAAGTTTGTCAAAAAAGTAAAAAAAATTTGTTTTCATAAAATGAAAAATAAACATCTTGGAGACAGTATTGGCCTTGAATATAAATGACTCTTTTTATGTCGTCTAACTTGTTTATACCACTTCCATGTCTAATCAAAAGATATACAGAGGATGGAGATGAATTTTTTAAAACTTTTTGATTTTCTAGTTTGCTGCTCAATACAACATGGTGATTGTTTCGCCCATTTTGGAAAGGGACGATGTTACCGGGACAATTTGGAATACGGCCGTTGTCATCGATAATCATGGAGAAGTGCTTGGAAAACATCGAAAAAATCATATTCCCAGAGTTGGCGATTTTAATGAATCAACGTATTATTTTGAAGGCAATACTGGACACCCAGTATTTCAAGTATGGATTTCCAAACTTTTTTTTTTGTCAATTTTTTTTCTTTTTAGACTGATTTTGGTAAAATTGCAATCAATATCTGCTACGGGAGGCACCATCCTTTGAATTGGTTCATGTTTGGGGTCAACGGGGCGGAAATTGTGTTCAACCCATCGGCAACCATCGATGGTATGAGGTATGCATAGACGTGATTTTTTTCCCCCACTTAATTCAACTTTTCAGTGAGCATCTTTGGGGAGTTGAAGCAAGAAATGCGGCGATTGCCAATCATTATTTTACATGCGCGATAAATAGGGTCGGGACAGAAATTTTCCCGAATGACTTTACTTCTCCAGGAAAACCTGCACATAAAGATTTTGGACATTTTTATGGGTCGAGTTATATCACAGCACCCGATGGGACGAGAACAGAGGTAAAATATTTATAAAAAACAAAATTTTCAATCTTTTTTAGGGTCTTTCAAGGGTCAAAGATGGTCTCCTAGTTACAGACATGGATCTTAATTTGTGTCGCCAGGTACAAGATCATTGGGGATTCAGAGTAAGTTTTATTTTCATTTTGGAATAATAAATGAATAATAAATTATTTTTCAGATGACCCAGAGGCTTCCGTTGTATGCAGAATCCTTGAGAAAAGCTTGCCAACTGGAATACAAGCCTCAGGTCATTGGCTACCAAAAGACCAAAAACCAACCTGAGCCAACTGATAATTAGCATCAGTTTTCATATTTTTTTCTTATTTTTCAATAAATCTTCTTTTCTAATGGAAATTACTTTTCAAAAAGTAAGACTACATAATTCTCCCTAAATTTCAAATCCTAGTATTGTATAATATAATTTGGAGGTTTTTGAAGAAATTTTGGTTTTTTTTAAATGTTGATTTTAAGGTTTTTGAAGACTTAAAATGTTGTTTTTGAAGAAGAGAGGGGGGGGAAAGCACTTGAATGGGATGTTTTTTTTATTTTAATGATCGTTGATAATTTTATCCCCTAAAGAGGGTTTTGACGAAAAATTGTCTCTTAAAACCTTAATTTTGGAGTTTTTGACGAAAATTTGGCTTCCTGATGTTGATTTTGAAGTTTTTGAAAAGCTCTTAAAACGTTGATTTTAGCGGATTTTGGGGACGGCCTCACGGCGGCTTTCGGCTTAGAGGCTTTTTAGGTTTATGACGAAAAAATTGGTTTTTAAAAATGTTGATTTTGAGGTTTTTGACAAAAAATTGTCTCCTTAAACCTTAATTTTGGAGTTATTGACGAAAATTTGGCTTCATGAATGTTGAGGTTTTTGACAAAAAACGGCTCTTAAAACGTTGATTATTAGGTTTATGGCGAAAAAATTGTCTCTAAAAGTTTAAACCTTAATTTTGACAAAAATTGGGCTTTTTAAAATGTTGTTTTTGAGGTTGTAGACAAAAATTGTTTCTTAAAACCTTAATTTTGGAGTTTTTGACTAAAATTTGGCTTCATGATTTTGAGGTTTTTGACAAAAAAAATGGCTCTCAAAACGTTGATTTTTCGGTTTATGACAAAAAAATTGACATTTTGACAAAAATAGTTTTTTTAATTGTTGATTTTGAGGTTTTTGACAAAAAAAAAATTGTCTCTTAAAACCTTAATTTTGGAGTTTTTGACAAAAATTTGGCTTCATGATGTTGATTTTGAGATTTTTGACAAAAAAAAAAAAAAAAACTACCTAAAAGCTCTTAAAACGTTGATTTTTAGGTTTATGACAAAAAAATTGGTTTTTTAAAAATGTTGATTTTGAGGTTTTTCATTTTTGACAAAAAATTTGGCTTCATGAATGTTGAGGTTTTTGACGAAAATGGCTCTCAAAACGTTGATTTTGAGGTTAATGATAGAAAACTGTCTCATAATCTCCTACATAACCAATATTGCGAGTTTCTCAAACTATTAGTTCATGTTATTTAAAAAAAAAAAAAAATGCTGATTTTGAAGTTTATATAGAAAAATTGTCTCTCAATTGTTGGATTTGACAAAAAATATCCATAAAATGTTGTTTTTGAGGTTGCAGACAAAAATTTGCTCTTAAAACCTTGATTTTGACAAACAATTGGCTATTGCCTATTAATAAGTTGGTTTTGCCATTTTGGAATTTTTTGAACAAAAAGATGTGCTTTTGACAACTATTTTCAGGGTCTCTACTCATACACTAATTTCTAGATTGTATACCACTCATGAAATTTGTGCAACTTATCTCCATAATAGAGGGTACAATAAGGGCAGGGAAGGCATCAGAAGGGACAAATAAACTCAAATTTAATCATCCCTTCAAATTCTGAATTCCACCATCAACAGACCAAACCAGGGGTATGTGGAACAAAATTCCTAACCTCAGTTTCCATTGACTTAACATAACACTCGACTTGAGAAAAAAAGGTAAATAAGTAACAAAAATCTTTTTTTATTAAAAGTTTCTATTTATATATAGAAAAAAGAAAAAATAAACATTAAGCGGGGTCGTCGGTCTTTGTCGCCCTCGTGTATATTACTTGAGAGTGGTGCTTAACGACTAACTTGATCAAACCTAAAAAACACAAGAATTTTTATAACAATTTTATAAATTTAAAAAAAATGAGAAATTCACCTTTCTTGGTAAGTTCGGTAAGAGCACGACGAGCGAGGGATCCTCGGACCTTGAGCCTTTCGCTCATGATCGATGGTGTGATCAGCTTGTATGAAGGGACTTCCTTGAGAAGTTTGTCGTAGGTCGCATTGTCGAACAAAACTTGGTTGTCGAGCTTGTCACGGACTTTTCCTTTCGACCACTTCTGCAATTTTCACAAAAAAAATGATGAATCAAAGGTTTTGTTATGATTTGGGGAGTTTTGGAGAGGAGGAAAGTTTGGATGATCTGGCTGGTTTGAGGAGTTTTGGAGGTCTGGGCAGTTTGGGAGCTTCAAAGGTTTGGACAGTTTTGGTGATTTGGGTGGTTTTTACATTTTTGGAAGTTAAGAGGTCTGAAAGTTGAGGTGATTGGGCAGTTTTGGAGGACAGGGAAGTTGAAGTGATGGCACTTTGGAGGTCTGGGTGGTTTTCACAGTTTGGGCAGTTTTGGCGGTCTGGGCAGTTGAAGTGATGGCAGTTTGGGAGCTTCAAAGGTTTCGGAGGTCTGGGAAGTTTTGGTGATTTTCACAGTTGGGGCAATTGAGGTGATTTGGGTGTTTTTTACAGTTTGGGATGTTGTGGAGGTCTGGCAGTTGAGGTGATTTAGACAGTTTTAGAGGTCTGGGCAGTATGGGTGGTTTTCAAAGTTCGGGCGGTTTTGGAGGTCTGGGCAGATGAAGTGATTTCGGCAGTTTTTACAGCAGTTGAAGTGATTTGTGCTTTTTGGAGGTCTGGACAGTTTTTACAGTTTGGGATGTTTTGGAGGTTGAGATGATTGGGCAGTTTTAGAGGTCAGGGCAGTTGAAGTGATTTGGGTGGTTTTAACAGTTTCGGAAGTTAAGAGGTCTGAAAGTTGAGGTGATTGGGCAGTTTTGGAGGACAGGGAAGTTAAAGTGGTGGCAGTTTCGAGGATTTGGGTGTTTTCACAGTTGGGGCGGTTTTGGAAGTCTGGCCAGTTGAAGTGATGGGACTGGACAATTAAGATGATTAGGGCATTTTGGAGGTCTGGCCAGTTGAAGTTATTAGTGCAGTTTTGGCGATTTGGGAGGTTTCTACAGTTTAGGATGTTTAACAGGAGGTGATAGTGCAGTTTTGGATGGCAGGGAAGTTGAAGTGATGGCAGTCTGGAGGTCTGGGATGTTTTGGTGATTTTTTTTTCTTACAGTTAGGGTAGTAGAAGTGATTTGTGGATGGGTTTTACAGTAAGGCAGTTTCGGGGGGTTCGCAGTTAAGGTGATTTTCGCAATTTTGGAGGTCTGGGCAGTTTAGGTGATTTGGACAGCAATCCCATAACCACTTGCCTTTAAAGTAGGCAATCATCTTAGGACCAAAGCAACCAATTTTATCCGATCATTGAATTTGAAGCACCAACTCACGTGAGTATAGTCGGTTACAGGTTAGGAAACCGCATGGTATTCAACTATTTGTTATTTATGTTTTACACCTTTTAACAACTTAATTAATTCAATCAAATGCTAATAGAAATAACCAAAACTGAACAAAAAAAAACGTAAAAACTTCATAATTTACCTTCTTTTTGGCTTTTCCGCCGGATCCTCCTTCCTTCTTTTTCGGATTTTTCGTCACTGGCTTCGACGAGCCTCCTTTCGCGTCTTTTTTGGGAGGCTGAAAGAAAAAAATGGATCAAAATTTAGTTCAAAATTAGTATTTCGTGATTATAAAATAAATGAAAATTTAACAAATAAAATGTGTCAAACTTACCATCTTGCTTCCGAAACACGAGACAAGAGAACGAGAATCAAAGGTGCCTAGAAACGTGACCTTTACAGAGTGCGCCACTAAAATTGTTTCTCAAAATTATTCTGCATTTTAGTTGTTTTTATGAAGTTAAATTTTGAAAAAATTCAATTTATTTGAAAAAATGTAATTTAAATTATTTTAAATGCAATAGAATTGAAAAAACAAAACAAACGTTGATTTTGTTGCAATCATGAAGGCTGTGATGTCCTCTATGACGTTTACCGCTCAATTTTAAATAGTTAAAGCATTTTAAACTTTTGAAAAACCTTTTTCAAATAAAATGACCTTAAATATTTATTAATTTTATATTTAAGCTTATTAAAGAAGCAAGAAACTTTGTTTTTAAAGGGAAAATGGATAACATTTCCTTTGATAAATTGTTGTTTTGTTACCATGGAGACTTTTATGTCAACAAAACGTTATGTCCACTATTTTATTTGATTTTTTCACTTTTTGTTCGAAATGTCCGAAGAGTCTCCTGTGCATGGAAAAATCGAGTCTCCTAAAAAAAGGCTTTCGGCCAAAAAAAGTTCTGGGTCGAGCTCATCGCAGAAATCATGTAAGAATTCGAAAAATAATTAGATGGTTCGTTATTTTGGTATTTTAGCACGAAGATCGTCACATAGGGTCCAGTCGTCGAAAATTTCCAGAGTTCTGAGTGAACTCAAAGATGACATTGTGTCGGATCCACCTTTGAATTTGAGAGGAGGAGATGGAGGTAAGATCTTTAGAAGAAACTTCAAACTGAAAATTTTGAAGACATTCAAGACGAATCTTCTATGCCGGTGTACGGAAAGGATGAAATCTACATCGAAAATCACGGAAAGTTCATCAAAGCCCCCAAAGAGATCGCCATTGATGGTCACTTCAAAAGCGAACCTAATGAAGAAACTTGGGCTTTTGAAGTCACAACTCCGCTAGATTTGGTCATCACTATTCAAAACCTTTGGACCCAACTTGGGAAAATTCTTCTCGGCATTGCTGCAGGACTGGCACTCACCGAATCCATTTTGGTGAAGAAAAAGAATCCTCAAAATTTATTTATTTTATTTTATTATTTACTCCATTTTACGTATTCCATTTGTGTGCTTACATAATCCATTTATTCCATTTCTGTACATATTCCATTTATGTACGTACATATTACACTTATTCCATTTATGTACATATTTCCTTTATTCCATTTCTGTACATATTCCATTTATGTATTCCATTTCTGCACATATTTCATTTATTCCATTTACGTATTCCATTTCTGCACATATTCCATTTATTTCCATTTCTGGACTTATTCCATTTACGTATCCCATTTCTGCACAGATTTCATTTATTCCATTTCTGTACACATTCCATTTACGTATTCCATTTATGTACATATTACACTTATTCCATTTATGTACATATTTCCTTTATTCCATTTCTGTACATATTCCATTTATTCCATTTACGTATTCCATTTCTGCACATATTCCATTTACGTATTCCATTTACGTATTCCATTTACGTCCATTTCGGGAAGACAATCGACAGCTTCCGTTTTTCTCAACCGTTTGGCGCCAATTTTCAAATCTCTTCAACTTTTCATTCATTATTTGGTAAATTCAAATATTCCCGCCTGAAAGTCCTTCAACTAGAGGTATTCCATTCAATTGTTTCTTGAAAGTCCTTCGACTAGAGGTATTCCATTCAAGAAACCGCGAAATTTAAATTTACGTTGCCTAACCTGATTTTACCCCCCTTTTTGGTCTTTTCCCGACAAGGTAATTCATTCATTATCAGTTCTCGGTGGTGTAATGGTTAGCACGTTGGAGTACCAATTCGAAGACGCGGGTTCGATTCCCGTCCGGGAGCCAATTTTTGAATCTTATTTAACTGTTTCTGTACATATTCCATTTACGTATTCCATTTCTGTACTTATTCCATTTATTCCATTTCTGCACATATTCCATTTCTGTACATATTCCATTTATTCCATTTCTGTACATATTCCATTTATTCCATTTCTGTACATATTCCATTTATTCCATTTCTGTACTTATTCCATTTATTTCATTGATGTATTCCATTTATTCCATTGATGTATTCTGTTTATTCTATTGATGTATTCCATTTATTCCATTCATGTATTCCATTTATTCCATTGCTGTATTCCATTTATTCCATTGCTGTATTCCATTTATGTATTCCATTTATGTATTCCATTTATTCTATTTATGTACATATTCCATTTATTTACATATTCCATTTATGTAGTCTATTTATTCCATTTATTTATTTATTTATTTTTTATCCATTTTAGATTTTACTTTACTACTCGAGCTACCTAGGAGACAATTTTTTGGACTACTATCCTGTTTACAGCATTTTTTCCAATGCGTTGGAAAGCTTGTTCTATATTTTGCTAATTTTCAGCGTGATTTCTTTATTTGACTGGTTAGTATTTTGCTTCTTATTTGTTGTTGGTGGCGATTTTGGACATTTTTTCAGGTTGGATATTGCTCATATCAACATGGCGGATTTGATGGCGACTCTGCAGTACAGAAAAGTGTGGATAGTCGCATTTTTCTATGTAATAGCAATATCAATAATGTTCGCCATGTCAAGCTGGTCAGACTACATTTATCTCCAACGGGATAAACATTTTGCCAAAGAAACCCAAGAAGTATCTTCAGATGACGTAAGTAAGCTCGAAAACATGGAAGTTTCTTAAACTTTTTTTTCAGGATTTGATCTCTTCTGTGAGAGTCTGGAATGTTGGCAATTTGGTCAAAGATTTTTTAATATTGATCGGCTGGATGTGCCTCGTCTGCTTCAAAAATGAAGACCTTTTCCTCATCCATTTGATCGAAATCAAAAAATACGATTACCCTTATGACAGAATCATCGCTCAGGAAAATCATATATGATCAATAAACATTTTATATCCTCATATGGTTTATAGACAGTAGTTTTTACCTGTAATAGTTTATTTTGAAACTAGAAAAGATGCCTAGAAATATCTATTATGTGCCCGGAAGTAACTGCATGGCTTTGCAGAGGAAAACGTTTTTTAGAGACGTTCAAGATGAAATTTGCGTCATCGCTCCAAAAACTTTGGAGAGGCCTTTGCACTATATAAAATACGTGGAAAGAGGAACAGGTACATAAATGAAAGATTGTGGCCATTAATTTTCCTTTAGTTAAAGAAACACCTCCTTTTCCGAATGCGATATTCGCAGGGAGGTTGCGTGAAGTTAATTGCGATCCTTGCGACCCATGCAACCCATGTCCGGACCCATGCGACCCTTGCGATCCCTGTCCCGAACCTTGCGATCCATGCCCGGTCCCTTGCAACCCATGCCCGCCGGATCCATGCGATCCTTGCCCGAAAGTCTGCTCCGGAGGACCTTGCTGCGGGAAGAAAAAGAAAAGGCTCAACCCGAGAGACTTCCCTTATTGCATCAACGACAACGTTTTCATCGAACACCAAGGCCGATTTACCAAAGCACCCAAAGAGCTATTAATGAACACCAATTATAAAACAAGAACATGCTACCTAGAAGACCCATGGTCGTAAGCATTTCATACTTTTGACTTCCACGTGAATTTTAGAATCAACGTAAACTCCCTTCTCGACCTAGCAATCATGATTCAACACATTTGGTCTTATTTCGGCCGACTTGCTATCGGTCTCATCGGTGGCGTTGCACTAGTCGAGCTAATCTTGGTACGCTCATCACAATGCTCTATCATAACATCCATTTCAGCTTTTCCTATACATGATGAAAGAAGAATATGAAAAGTTTTATGAATTCTACCTCGTATATAACTTCATGGCGAACCATTTACACGACCTTTTTTATGTCCTAATGGCCATAGTGATCATAAGTTTGCTCGACTGGTAACAATGTAGCATTTCATAAGCTAATAAATGGCAGGTTGGATTTGGGACATTGCGATTTCAGACATATCGGAGATAGTTTTCGATACAGAAAAATTAGCTACATCACTTGCATTTTTGTCCTCGTTTTTGTCATCCTTCTTCTGATCGAAAGCGTGGCCGATCATATCGTACTCAAATACCTGAATGATTTGAGCAACAATATCAATAGATTGGAAATCGAAACCGATGAGGTAATTCATTGATAAAAGTGTGCTTTATAAATTTTTAGGCACTGCAAGCTTCTGTGAATTCTTTTAATATTTCTTCGGTTGTAAAAGACTCGTTGACGTTGATAGCTTATGCGAGCATTGTCGGCTCCCTTACTGACGATTTGTTCGTCCTACATTTGATGTCTATGAAGAAATATCTCCAGCCTTCTGACTCAATGAACCAATACTACGAAGTTCCCACTTTTTCTTCCGACCCTATGTGCACCCCTTACCGCATGACGTGGTAAAATTAAATTTTCTAATAATAGCCTGTTGGTTTTATTCTTAAACTTCGTCCTTGTCGGATTAAGCAGTTATCCGAAGGCCTGATTTTACTTTCACTTCCTAGAGAATTGTAAACAAGCCTTCAAGGAGAGAAGCAGTTTCGTTACACTTCTTAATGGCTTTTGTAATTTATGTCTTTGACTCATTCTGGAATGCATATCTTAAGACCCAATCCGCACAAAGACTTTTATAATCAAAATTCAAACTTTAGACCTGCAACCACTTTGGATCAGAAAAAAAGGGAAGAAAAAGGTAGTAATGGATATGTTAGCCATGGAGGAGGAACGTCCAAAACTTTCTCGAAAAGTGGGTTCTCTCCATTGGCAGAGCAGAACCAAAGTTCCTATCCTCTACCTCCTGCCCTACCCATTATAGCCCAGTCATCAGGACATTTAAGGGAAAGTTTAGATACAGTCGCAATCTTTTTTATGTTTTTTCGGTTGCTGATCACGAATCTGAAGTTTGCTGATAGAAATTTTGCCCCGAACATTGTCAAAATCGCAAAAAGTCAAAATGTTGGCATTTTTGCGGTTTTTTGGTTATATCTCCAAAGATATTGGGTTTAGCGGCTTCACCACTTAGTACAAAATGAAAGCTGACAAAAAGAGCTAAAAATGCATTAATCATTTGTCCAATTCGGTCAAGCCGTTTGTTAGATATTGACGGTCAAAGTAGACAACTTTTTGAACAAGGATCAAATTACCTTTAACGAGCCTAGACCGAACTCAATAGGACGGGAGGTTATCTTTCAACGGTGGCCGTCCTCAAACAGACCTTGATTTTCTCAATACTTATCGGACATACTACGAACTTTGACCGACGATATCTGACAAACGGCTTGGGCAAATTAGACAAACGATTAATGGATTTTTAGCTTTTTTTATGAGCTTTCATTTTGTGTAAGGTGCTTAAGCCGCTGAGACCAATAATTCTGGAGATATAACATAAAAACCGAAATTAAAAAAAAAAAAAAATCCAAATTTTTGCGTTTTTGACAATGTTCCGGGCAAAATTTTTGTCAGCAAACCTCAGATTCGTAATCAGCGACCCAAAATACATAAAATAAAGATACTTTCCTCTAAATATCCAAATATGCCTGGGCTAAAAGTGGTGATTTCAAAAGAAAAACCCTACTATTTGTAATTTTGGCATTTATTGCAATTTTTTGACTATATCTCAAAAACTATTGGTTTAAGAGTCTCGACCACTTAATACAAAATGAAAGCTCCTTAAATTTGCTAATAAACGACCAATCATTTGTCCAATTCGGAATAGCCGTTTGGCAGATATCGATGGTCAATGACGTTAAGAAAATCCTCAATAAACGCTAAAATTTTGACTTGGGCTACTGAAAAACCTTGTACATTTCCAGCTTCACCATATTCTTAAATTAGACGTTATTTATAATTCATTTAATTGGGTAGATGTTTTTTCATAACACACGTGTGTTATGGTTCCCACATAAGATTATACCAGTGGGTCGCTCTTCATTTTTTTCTGACATGATTCTGGGACTTCCTCTTATTTCCTGAAGTCATGCTCAAAGTTTGCCCAACTCAAGAATTTGAATAATTTCTTTTTGCTATCTAGAAAGTTCCTACTTGGCAATCTTACAAGTTTCAATTCCCTGATTTGAATTTTTTGTTCTTTTTTAAAAAGGAACTTTCTTTTTTCCTGATTTGAGAAATTTTCCAAGAAAAACAAACCATTTGGAATAATAAAACAAATTGAGTATAATTTTTTATTTAAATAAAAAAAAACATAATCACAAATAATTGTCCTTTTACAATTTTTCATGAGCAAAATTATTTACAATATTTTTTAAAAAAAATTTTGTGGTAACAATAAGTTTCGAAAAAAATTAATTTTTAGCCATTTAATGGCATAAAATATAATATCAAAGGTGTAAATCACCATAAAACCCCAAACACTTTCACCAAGTATTTTGTTTTCGTACTAAAAACAAAATGGAATGTTAAAAAAGTTAAAAAAAAAGTTGTTAGAAAAATGTATTTACAAGAAAAAAAGTTAAAGTTTGTTCATAGAACTTACAATAATTATATATCATAGATATATGGGAACCAACTCACTGACTTTTCAGCATCTTTTATTTAAACAATTGATGGAATGTCAAAAAATTTGAAACTCAACATCAATATGTTTAAGACACTTACTTCATCAGCAAACAAAACAAAAAAAAATTTTGAGCTCCAATACTTTGGAACTCTTAAAAAAAGTGGAAATTACCTTCCAAAATTTTATGTACAATATAAAATTTTGCCAAAAAATGGCATACTCTTGATTTCTCCCTTTTAATTTTTTAAAATAAACGAATGTTTATGAGAAAAAATTTTGGGGAGAAAAAAATGCTATTTACAATAAAAAATATCTCTAGGTCTATGGGGGGATAGAAGTAGAGAAATTACATGGAATAAGGGTGGCAGAATTGGTAGACGAGCCTTTGGGATCGTTCGGTTTTTTTCATGATCCCTTTTTTGTAATATTGACGTATGGAGCGTGATAGTTTGTCGTAGTTCATGGCCGGGCGGTTTTTGCGCTTTCCCCAGAGTCGGGCGACTCGGACGGAATCTTCGATTTTGAAGACGCCGTTTTGCCTGTCGACCCACCGGATGCAGTTCCCGTAGGAGGCAGGCGAACCGAGTAGTTCTTTGAGGAACTGCCAAAGATGGATGTGCGATCCTCCGCCACTCCGGCTTGAACTGCTCTTTGGAGACGCCTGCGAATCTCCCATATCGTCGTCGTCTTCATCTGTTGAAAGAAAAACATAAATTAGGCCGGAAATTATGAATCTATTGAAGTTATTGCCTGACTTGACAATTTTTTAAATGGGTGAGGCCGATACAAAAAAAATTTGCTTTGTTCGATAGTCCAAGGAGATCAACTCCTTTCAAGGCCAACGCCCACTATAAAAATACTACGAATTTCTCAAGAGCAAAAACTAAGAATTTTTTCTAACTATCCAGAAATATTTTAATAAAAGTTGGTAACCATTTATGACGCACTTCCTATTTGAAAGTGATGGTTATGTAATTCGGGTATAGCGAGAAATGTCTTTCAGGTATGAAGGAGGCATTGACGTAGGTGAGACCACTTTCTTTTCTTATTTTTTTCTCTTTTTTATTTTTCGGGGAATCCCACCCTTCGTGGGAGGAGGTTATGCAACGGCGGTGAATCACATCTTGTAAAAACGTGAAGATGAAAGGAGATTTCAAGTTTTTTACAAGGGCTGAATAATAAAGCCTCTTTTTTGCAACAAATCAGGGTTTTTCGGTTGAAATCACCACTTTTAGCACAGGCATATTTGGATATTTAGATGAAAGCTAAGATAATGTGCATCTTTATTCACGAATCTGAGGTTTGCTGACAGAAATTTTGCCCGGAACATTGTCAAAAACGCAAAAATTTGGATTTTTTTTTTTAAATTTCGGTTTTTATGTTATATCTCCAGAAATATTGGTCTCAGCGGCTTAAGCACCTTATACAAAATGAAAGCTCATAAAAAGAGCTAAAAATCCATTAATCATTTGTCTAATTTGCCCAAGCCGTTTGTCAGATATCGTCGGTCAAAGTTCGTAGTATGTCCGATCAGTATTGAGAAAATCATGGTCACCGCTGAAAGATTACCTTCCGTCCTATTGAGTTCGGTCTAGGCTAATTAAAGGTTCACAAAATTGTCAACTTTGACCGTCAATAACTAACAAACGGCTTGACCGAATTGAACAAATGATAAATGGATTTTTAGATCTTTTTGTCAGCTTTCATTTAGCACAAAGTGGTGAAGCCGCTAAAACCAATATCTTTAGAGATATAAGCAAAAAACCGCAAAAATGCCAACATTTTGACTTTTTTTTGCAATTTTGACAATGTTCCGGGTAAAATTTCTATCAGCAAACTTCAGATTCGTGATCAGCAACCCAAAACGCATAAAATAAGATGGAGATTACGCCTGTTTCTAACATTTTCCCAATGCCCTTCTAATATGCCGCTATATGTGTTTTCGATAACTTCTTGCGAATTCGGGAGGACAAGTTTCCTGCTTCCCAGAGTCGCCCCGCCCCGGTCCTTTTTATTCCACGTCCATTTTAAAATTCTACGGGTAGGAAGCCCCTTCGTTTAAAAACCGCCTGTCCTTAATTCAAAACATGATTGGACCCCGCTCACTTATTAACTTTCTACTTACTTGGAACCAGCCCGACAAAAACTACTTGAGAACTGGGTCCCCCACCAAAAACCTGTTTTCACTGTCTTCCTTTTTTCGGTGTTTATCTCCTCTTAGAAAAAAGTCTTTCTCCCTTAAAAAATACATACGTCCAAAAACGGCTAATGGACCTTTTATACTGTCACTTGTCCAGAAAGAAAAAAAAAGATAAATAACAGTTTAAAAATTAAATGAAAGACCAAAAAGAACCTAAATTTGAGACAAACCTGTTAGAAACGGTGCATTCCAGGTCGTTTTAATTGAGTTGACAACTTGACAGGCTAAAACTTGTCTAATCTCATATTTTTACAGTGAAAGTTATTGATATTCAAATTACATTCACCACAATCTTTTATAAACTTCTTTATATTTTTTATATGGAAAAACTGATTTTTGAACCCAAGAGGCCATTTTGATAAGACCGATCGTCTTTATTGCTCAAGTTGGTTTTTGAAGACCGGTTAGAAAGGTCATTAAACAAAATTTTTGCCAGGAGGCTCTAGTTTGAACCGGTTGTATCAGAAGCTGAGGACCTCCCCGCCCTTTAAAATTGTTAGCTTTCTAGGCATTCACGAATTCCTAAGTGTTTGCATGTCTTGGTGACGTAACAGGAGCTGTACTATGCAGGACTATAGAATTTAGAGTCATTCAGCAACAAAGGTCTGGTAGTTTGGAAGTGGAACCCCCAATACAGAAATTTTCTCGAAAAGTGGGTTTTTTACAGACCCTGTTCATGCCGCTTTCGTAGCCCTAATCTCCTAAGGCTCTACCCTGTATATGATTCAAATTTGGCGAAGATCAGTGGTTTTCTAGCAAAATATCCATTTTTAAGAGAGGCGGAACGCTGCCGCGTTTGTAGCATCAACCCCCCAAGACCCCACCATTTGGTGAAGATCGGTGGTGTTGAAATGGCCACTTTTGGGAGAGGCGGAACGATGCCGCGTTCATGGAACCAACCCACCCAAGGCCCTACCATGTATATGGTGAAAATTTAGTAAAGATCGGACCGGTAGAGCGCAAGTATGGCACTTTCACCAACAAACTCAATAACCACTGCAATAGTCCTGATGTCCAGCTAACAAAGAATAGAATAAAATTTACCATCTGAGGGTTCTCCTGAGGAAGATCCCGATCTTTGAGTGGTCGTCTCCTGCAAAAGTCCGCTGACATCGACTGCAGTCTCGTCCATCGCCGCTGCCTTCCAGAGTTCCAACTGAGCAAAAAGGAGGCCTCCGCACTACAAAACAAAACAATACGTTAATATGGGAAAATTCGCTCCTATAAGATTAGACTCGGGAATAACCTATTCGCGATTGTGATTCATTAAATGATTACGTCGGGGCAATGACGTTATTAACAATATCGGACCTCCCCTGATAACGATCTATGAAAACCAGTTCTCGGAATGCGAATAGTTAATAGGATCTATGATTAGCTGAAAAACCAATAAATAAAAGCGGAATATTTTCCTGATATTTATTCACCCGCAGGCATTTATAACCTCATCCATATTGTTAACCTGTTTCAATTAACCATGATTTTAATTAGAATCAAATAAATTTAAACTTTTCTAGTTACATATTTGTGGCAAAACGATTTATTTAAAAAAAAAAGTTGAAGGAAAAGGTGCAATGACTGCTGGTGAAAGTGAGAAGAAAGCGACCCAATTCGGGGTCGAGGACCTTCAAGGTCTTCAGGGGAGCCCAAGAGAGTAAGAGTTCGAGTATTAAGTCCTTTTTATCACAAAGTCAAGGCCATCGAGAAAGGGCGTTTGGAATATACACGTACACCACTATAAAGAAAACATTATATCATTACGATGTGACGTACCTCTGGTGCCCTTTGGACGAAATCTTGCTCGGAAAGCGCGGAAAGTGAATGTCCCGGCATTTTGAAGAATTGGACGATCGTCTGGGGGAGGCTGAACTGCGCCAAATTCCAGGCGAGCCATGTATCCACTTCTTCCAACGTCCACTTGCTTGGATCTGCAACAAAATAGATATCATTTAGATTAAGGAGCACTTTTTCGAAGGCCAGGTCAGAACCTTCTTCCTGTCAAAATCAAAAAGAAGTCGAACAAATCGAAGCTACCGATCGTAAATTATACCAACATTGTTCCCGATTGACTTTTAAAAACGTACACGATTCTTGAGTGACTAGTAGATTTGAACGTTTTGATATATTCACAATAGGAACTTTTTTACTAAGTCATTCAGGTTATCGATGTCGCTAGAAAGGTTATAATTGTCACGTCTCGTTTAATGTATGATGATCCGAAGCTTCTGTACCTTGTTGAGTCATTACAATATCATCAACATTTTTCCCACCTTTACATCACCATATCATTTCAACTAAATCTGACGTCATTATTACTTCTATAAATAGTTATTACAACAACAAGTATTTACTTTCTTTTTCCAAAAAACGATCAACCGAGAAGTTTCTCAAGTCGATTCAGAATTGGAAAAAAAAAGGTTCCGTAGTTATGGAAGTGGAAACTCCAAAAATTTGGAAAAAATCGGTGGTTTTTTACCAAAATCTCCATTTTGAAAGGTTGGTTTTAAAGGCCAAGTTACTATCCCCAACCTCCATAGGCCCAACTCTGTAAATGATGCAAATTTGGTGAAGATGAGTGTAGTTCAACAGGAATCTCCAATTTTGGGGAATGCGGAGCGCTGCCGCGTTTGTAGTATGTTCTACCAAAATCTCCATTTGGGGGAGGTGGAAAGATGCCACGTTCGTAGCCCCAACCTCCTAATGCCCTACCCCGTATATGGTAAAAAGGTGAAGATTGGTGGTTTTCGAAATCTCCATTATGGTGGGCGGAACGCTGCCACCTTCCAAGCCGAAACCTCCAAATGCTCTACCCAGTATCAGTGCCGGCTTTACAGAATTGGCGCCCCTGGGCCAACAAATACAAGCGCCCTGGTCTCTCTCTCTAAATCCCTATTTTATCTAAATATGGTAGGTAGGTAGATATGTAAGAAAAAAACGTAGTAGGTTATAAAAAGTTAGTAGGCCCAAACTTGACAATTGGACTACTTCAAGTGATCCAAAATTGCGTATTTGGACTACTAGAAGGGGTCCAATATTTTCAAATTGGACTACTAGAAGGGGTCCAATATTTTCAAATTGGACTACTAGAAGAGGTCCAATATTTTCAAATTGGACTAATAGAAGAGGTCCAATATTTTCAAATTGGACTAATAGAAGAGGTCCAATATTTTCAAATTGGACTACTAGAAGAGGTCTAAACTTTCCTAATCGGGCTACTTCAAGATGGCCCAAACTTGCCAAATTGGACTACGTCAAGTAGTCCAAACTTGGACTACTTAAAGAAGGTCCAAACTTGCCAAATTGGACTAATGGCAGCGGTCCAATATGTCCCGATTGGACTACTTCAAGCACTCCAAACTTTACTAATTGGACTACATATTTATAATTTTTTTACCTCACAAGGTACCAGGTTTTATTAATTTTTAAAGCTTTTTTTTAGCGAGTTTTTTTATTTTTCTTGCGCCCCTCTCAAGAGTGTACTAAAGGCCCCGGTTTTAGTTTTCTCCGATTATCTCCGGTTCTACTCAAAAAATTTTAACAATTTTAAATTTCGTTGATTTTTAAATGCCGAACTACTAATGTGCTCCAAAAAATTTTTTTCCAGATTTTTTTTTATTTTATTTCTTGTATAAATTTAAAAAAAATAAAGTTCGACTCCATTAGGAGTATCTTCAAAAAATATTAGAAAAAGCGAGACCGAAAAATCGAAAATCGGTTCATAAGTTCGGGAGCAAATCGGAGAATAAGATTATTCTATTTTTTCTCCTAGCGAATATTGTATTTTTTAGGAGCACCCTAGTTGATCGTCATTTACCTAATTTAAAAAATAAAATAATTAAAAAAATTTCACAGAAAAAGTTTGAGTACAACCGGAGATACAGGCTCGGAGATAGCTAAGGCCTTTAGTACACTCCAGTACACACTAGTGGTTTTTTTTTGTCTTGCGCCTTTTGGCTCTTCTCTTTTTCTTTTTCTTTTTTGGCGCCCCTTTTGGTGTTTTTTTTCCTGGGTGCCCTGCCGCGGCGCCCTTTTAGGTTGGCGCCCCTGGGCGGTCGCCCACCTCGCCCCCCCCCTAAAGCGCCGGCTGCCCAGTATATGCTGCTATGGTGAAGATCGGTGGTGTTCTACCAAAATCTCCATTTTTAGAGGGCGGAACGCTGCCAAGTTACTCTCCCCAACCTCCAAAGGCCCTACCCTGTATATGATGCAAAGGTGAAGATCAGTGTAGTTCAACAGTAATCTCCAATTTTGGGGAATGCGGAACGCTGCCGCTTTTGAAGCATGTTCTACCAAAATCTCTATTTGGGGGAGGTGGAACGATGCCACGTTCGTATCCCCAACCTCCTAAAGCCCTACCCCTATATGGTAAAAAGGTGAAGATTGGTGGTTTTAGAAATCTCTATTTTGGTGGGCGGAACGCTGCCACCTTCCTAGCCCAAACCTCCAAATCTCCACCTTCTATATGCTGCTTTGGTGAAGATTGGTGGCGTTCTACCAAAATCTTCATTTTGGGCGCAGAACACTGCCGCAGATGTCTACTTTTTCCAATCAACAGGATGCAAAGTATCAAAATACAAAACTAAACCGACAACTGACCTTTCCTCATGAAAGCAATAATTAAAAAAAATTTAAATAATGTGTTCAAGAGTGAAAATTAATGTTCGTAGTTCGTTTTTGAAATTAGCATAAATCAAAAAGCAATATTATTTTTCTGATATATATCATCTTTGATGGGAGGAGTCAAGAAATTGCTCCCGATCGAATTACATCGAATCAATCAATTGGAAGGGAAATCGCTCATTTCACCTCGCATAATACGTCGACATTCTACTTTTTTCTTTCTGAATAAACAAAATTAGCTTTCCAAGTGTGTTTGCTTTTTTATTTTAAAAGCACGAATGCAATTTGCACATTGTAAAGGCATGTACTTAATTTTTAAAAAAAGAGCTTCGTCCTAAATAACCTCTGCTATATAAGAGAAACAAGAATTTACAACCCAGAGTTTCCCGTTTGTGCGAAATCAAAGTGAAAGGCCTCCGATGACAAGTCACGAATCAGCCCCCTCGTAAAAGAAGGCTGTAAAAAAATTGGAGTCCACGAGGCGGGAATCATGATATCGCTCCGGGGGTTAACACTTGGCAACTGGCCCATAAAAGGAAAAACATTTTGAAAATTTCGGATTTTTTTCAAAGTTGGTTTTTTTATTCGATTGCATCAGGATTTTAATTTTTTTCATTTTGACGTATTGATGGATTTAACGTTTTTTATAAATAACGAGTGAAAAATGAAGGTCAATTATCTTTGAAAATCTGAAGTCACGACTTGGACATAATTTTCTCGACTTGATTTCTGTACAGGTTTTTATTTTACAGCAGTCGTTTTCCGTGAAAGTATAATGGCTTTTGGAGTCGTAAAAACGATCTTAATAGGCCCAAGGAGTGATTTTCCATTTCGCTGTCTAAAATGGAAAAAATTTGTTTTTATGTAGGTTGAGGCGTGAGGGAAACGGCATTTTACTGTGCAATACAGTTCATTATTGACAAAATCAAAGCCAGACGAAAAAAACGTTTCCAACTATCGGAGCCATAAGGATGCGTGATTTTACGCATTTTAAAAGATTTTTACGCAAAACGCATTGTCCATATGCGTAAAAGCCATTTCTGAGACGTCAGCAATCCAAGGGGAGAATAAAGCCATATTTTGAACTATTTTTGACAAGAAAAGTTGGCCTATTTAACAAGGAAAGACACTTTTTAGACCGATTTTAAACTTTTTTTGACAAGAAAAGACCCTTTTCAATCAGATTTTGAACAAGAAAAGACACATTGAAGACTGATTTTGACCCTTTTTTTGATAAGAAAAGACCCTTTTCAGCCTAATTTTGACTCTTTTTTCACAAGAAAAACCCTTTCGGCCAGATTGTGACCATATTTAACAAGGAAAGACACTTTTCAGCATAATTTTGACCCTTTTTGACAAGGAAGACACTTTTCAGACAGATTTTGACCCTTTTGGACTCGGAAAGACACTTGTCAGACAGATTTGACCCTTTTGACAAGGAAAGAAACATTTTAGACATATTTTGAACCTTTTTTGATAAGAAAAGACCCCGTTCAGTTAGATTTTCACCCTTCTTGATTGGCTGAAAAAAAAAAACCTTTTCAGCCTAATTTTGACCCTTTTTGATAAGGAAGACACTTTTCAGACAGATTTTGACCCTTTTTGATAAGGAAGACACTTTTCAGACAGATTTTGACCCTTTTGGACTCGGAAAGACACTTGTCAGACAGATTTGACCCTTTTGACAAGGAAAGAAACATTTTAGACATATTTTGAACCTTTTTTGAAAAGAAAAGACCCCGTTCAGTTAGATTTTCACCCTTCTTGATTGGCTGAAAAAAAAACCTTTTCAGCCTGATTTTGACCCTTTTTAGCCTAATTTTGACCCTTTTTGATAAGGAAGACACTTTTTAGCCTAATTTTGACCCTTTTTGATAAGGAAGACACTTTTCAGACAGATTTTGACCCTTTTTGACGAGAAAAGACCCTATTCATCCTAATTCTGACCCTTATTGACAAGAAAGACATGTTTTTAGACAGATTTTGACCCTTATTGACTCGGAAAGACAATTGTCAGACAGATTTGACCCTTTTGACATGAAAAGACCCTTTTCAGTCAGAACTTTTTGACAAGGAAAGAAACTTTTTAGACAGATTTTGAACCTTTTTTGATAAGAAAAGACCCCGTTCAATTAGATTTTGACCCTTCTTGACTGGCTGAAAAAACCCTTTTCAGCCAGGTTCTGACACACTTGACAAGGGAAGACCCTTTTCAGCCTAATTTAGACCCTTTTTGATAAGAAAAGACTCTTTTCAGCCTAATTTTGACCCTTTTTGAAAAGGAAGACACTTTTCAGACAGATTTTGGCCCCTTTTGACGAGAAAAGACCCTTTTCAGCCTAATTTTGACCCTTTTTGATAAGAAAAGATTCTTTTCAGCCTAATTTTGACCCTTTTTTTTGACAAGAAAGACACTTTTATAGACAAATTTTGACCCTTTTTGACAAGAAAGACACTTGTCAGACAGATTTGACCGTTTTGACAAGAAAAGACCCTTTTCAGTCAGACCTTTTTGACAAGGAAAGAAACTTTTTAGACAGATTTTGAACCTTTTTTGATAAGAAAAGACCCCGTTCAATAAGATTTTGACCAAATCCTTTGTTTTATCATGAAATTTTCCATAAAATAGGTAGGTATAAAAGTTCGTAAAAAAAATAAATACTACTTTATGTTACGTCCTTTTGGTTTACGATTAGTTAACTATTACAATAAATTATGCTAAAGGCATTTGTTTTTGATGGCATCTGCGCTTAATTGCCACTAGGAATGCTATTATTGAAATAGAAATGAATTGAAAGCTTTTAAAACGCCTCCTCTCTCTCACTAGACAAAAACGCACGAGAGATCGGATTAAAATTCGATTGAAGAGAAAAACAGGTGTGGGCGTCGCTTTTGAAAAAGTGGCCGGGGTGAAAGGGGTCCAACTCCCGGCATTCCAAGCCCTCCTCTTGACCATATCATTCCATCAAAAGGCACGGCTATTTAAAATTACAAATCGCTTCATTTTTCAGCGCACTTTTTCTTTTAAATATTTAATAAATTATCCATTTCAACCACAATAAAAACTTTAAAAATCCGCTAAATGTGTGACAAGTAATAAAACTAAAATTTTTTTTTAAAATAGATTTTCATTTTTTCTGGAATTTTTCATTAATTTTGGAAAATTTTTTAGTTGTTTTGAGTTGGTTGAGAAGGGAGGAGTGGTGAAGCCGAGTCGGGAGTCATGGCGACCTACTTTCTTCTTCTTGGTCGAAGTCCCGTTATCGTTCTTTTCTTTCACCGCGTTGTGCAAGTCTTGAGCGTCAATCTGAAGACATAAAAAACGAAGAAGAGACCGAACGAGATTATCGTCCTCTTAATGACTTGCTAATTATCGTCAATAGGGTGAAATAAAAAAAAGAATCGTATTATAAACCAATTAGATGAAATAGATGTAGGTGACAAGATACTAATTAATGGAAACAACCCTCGTGACCAAACGACCTCCTAAGTCCTATCTTAAAATTACGTCATCAAACTCTTCTTTTCAAGAGGACCTCCGACCTTAGATAGTAAAAATCCACTGTAGGAACAATCCGACCAGATCATGCTGGAGATGATTTATTGCCAACAAGGGAACAGTTGCCATTAGATGATAATTAGTGCCAAAACTAGGGTTAGGAATACATGGCAGGGTTTCATTATAGAAATGATTTTGCATACTTATACAGGCAAACGAACCATCCCTTAATGGCTCTAATACTATCCCCAACCTACCACCTCCTAACGTTACACCACCTCCCAGCGCTCTCCCATCACCTCCCCTACCATCTTGGACCTCCCCACCTCCCCCATCTTCACCCCAAAATTCTACCACCTTCCACCAATCTCTTATCACCTCCCCTCCCCCTACTTCCTGGACCCCCTGCTCTACCAACCCACAACATTCCACTACCTACCACCGGTCCTCCACTCTCCCATCACCTCCCCTAACCTAAAAAAAGCGAAAAATTTGAGTAGCTTTGAAGTTACGTTAGGTACTACACCAGATTGAAAAGCTCAATTTTTTTTAGGTCGATTTGATGACTGGTTTAGGATGTAGCATTGGCTCTGAAGAAAAAGACGAAACTGTAAAAAACCGGATTTTTAAAGTCTTATATCTCAGCACACTGTACAGCAATCGACTTGAAATTTTCAGGGCTTCTTTTCATCGTTGTCGAAAAGATCTGTGTAAAATTTGGTTAAAATCGGTCAAGCAGTTTTGAAGTTACGTTCCACTAGGTCCAGTCATGTTCAAAAAGTTCCCAGGTTTTTTCGGCAAAGGTCTGTGCAATATTTCAGGTCAATTGTTTGGGCTATAGCCCTGACTCAGAAGAAGAAGAACAGAGTGACAGTGAAAAACCGGTTTTTCGAAGTACTATATCTCGGGTCCCTCAGAACCGATCGACTTGAAATTTTCAGGGATTTCTATTATCCTATTAGAGAAGGTCTCTGTAAAATTTCAATAAAATCGGTCCACATGAAGCCGAGATACCCAAAAATCGCATACACTTGGTACTGTTCATGAAGTGTGAACTTACGGAGTTGCTTGATGAGGGCATAGTGATTTCTTAAACAGAAACTCTAGAAAACTCCATTGACTAGCAGACTAAAGGTTGATAGGTAATAGTATAGTGAATCCGTTAGGAATGACAATAAAATTAGAAGATAGCTTCACTATCTTCTTAGAAAACGGTTGTAGCATTCAGCCTATACGAGACAACCCTCTCATGTTCCTCTCATTATAGTTTCTTTGAAAATTGATCCAGTGAACAAAATTAAACCGGTTATTTAAGTAGGTATTTATAAGCATTGTTGATAATATAATCAAATATAAATTATGTAATTAAAGAATATTTAATTAAGGTGGGTGGATTTCTTATTATTTTATCTGAGAGATCCTATTTAGATATGGGGAGTGAAGGAGGTGTGCCAAATCCATTAAGTTTGGTCAGAAAGCTTTTGGTTCTTTATTGATGTTCTGAGACCTTGTGGTGTCAAAACGAAATGGCAGCTCCGGTTCAAAAAATTAAAAAAGAAAAAAAGAGGCTTACCTCGTGAGATTCCGAGTACGGCGCAAGTGCTGTGGATTTCGGTTTTGAGCTGCTCCATCGCCATCGAGAGGACGGGCTCGATTTCCTGCTGTGCCAAATCCATGGAGACATCTTCCATGTCGGCCTTGAAGCCGGTGCCGAGCTCCCCGACGGAGACGGGTATCAGGTTGTACCTCCGCTGGAAGGAGGTGTCTTTCAAAACCTCCCTCAGGAGCTTGTGGTCGGATTTCCCTTCTTCGGTCAAACTCAAAAAGTCCTCCTCTTCAAAAGAGGGCTCCGTTTTGACGGGCGACCACGGAAAAGGCTCCTGCTTCACAGGAGACCACGGAAACGGCTCCTCTTTGTAAAGATTCGAAGGAGGAAGGAAAGAGAGATCGAAAGAATCCGCAGCGAAAACGGCTGAGTAATCATCGGATATAGGGCTAAGCCCTCCCGTCGGCACGCGTTGAGGCATCTAAAACAACAAAAAAATTCAATTTAATTCCAAAATGAAAACTCCACCTACATAAGACATTGTCGACCCTTCAACTTTCAAGACCAAAAAGCAAATGAAACTAATGCACCATCCGAACCAAATATGACGTAACGAGGAAAAAAAGCTCGATCCGTTTTCGTCGACGTCACACATGAAAAACCCAACATCTGGAACCCCAAAGCCCGCACTTTCCTTCATCTATGACGTCAAGCATCTTTTTTCAACGTCGCGTGTCTGTTTTTTCTAATTACCTCCTTATGAAAAATCACTTTCGCTCCTAGCCGCGCTAAGAATAAATTATACGAAAAATTTTTATGAAATTCAATTTGATGTCCCTCATCCACAAATAAAATGATGGATTCTGCACACAACGATTTTTTTGAAATTTTTTCTTCATTTTTAAAAGTGGGGAAAAAATTGTCCTTTTATTGCTGACCTCCGGGTCATTCGTCTGGTGTCTCGGTCGTGCCCCGTCCCAGTAACCAACCTGTTGACTCGATGACACCCTTTGTCGCGGCCGTCGTAATTCCTAGGAAGCGAAATGGGTAAAGGGCGAGGTGAGGAAGAAAGAAAAAAAATCGGATCTAGACGACAAAACTAACCCGGTTGTGTCAATTTGGTATGTCTCGGGGTCTCTTTGCCCTTTTTATCGGGTTGACAGTTAAGGGGCCGTTTCGCGCGCACAGCAATTTTTTTTTAATCCCCTGACAAGATAGAAAAAATTGCTCAAAAACAAACGGTTTATAACAGTCGGAAATTTTGAAGTCAAATATCTCAGCAACTATTATACCTACAGAGCTGCGATTGGGCTTAAATTAAAGGTAATTTTATAAACTTTATTAATGCTGGGAATGACTTTTCTCATAAAACCAATGCTTCAGAAGTTATGAAGCAAAAACTGAAAAAAGTCTGAAAATTTGGCGGTTTACTATTTTGCCTGAAGGTTTCGAACCTGCAAACTTAATTTTACACGATCTGTAGATAAATTTACAAACATAACCAAATTTTCGCCATATACAGAGCAGGGATAGTAGGTTAGGAGGTTGGGGATAGATTTTGGCATAACACCACCTTGGGAGGTGGCAGGGTTCCGCCTCCTCAAAAAATGGAGATTTTGGTAGAAAACCACCGATCTTCACCAAATGCGCACCATATGTAGAGCAGGGCCTTAGAAGGTTGCGGCTAGGCAAATGAACCGTAAAAAAACTCACTTTTTGAGAAAGTTCCCGTTTATTGGTTCCATTTCCATAATTACCAGACCTTCACAAAAACAACCGTTCAACATCAAGTCATCAACGAACTTGTTTTTTCACAGATTTTTCGATATAAAAAAAAAATCTCTTATTTTTAATGGTTTATTAAATCCTTTCACAAGCTTTCACGCGTTTTAAAAGCTATAAGTGGTCAAAGCCATTACAAGCGAGTAGGACAGGCAATTCAAACATGGAGAACTCAAAAAATTGGGCAGCGCCCTCGATAAAGAATTTCATGAAAACCACAGAAAATTTTTGTTCAAACGCGGTTAGAAAGGAGATTCTAGCTACAGCACGAGAATGAAACGAAAAGGTCGCTTTTCGCACGAACTTCGTCATTTATATTCTTTTCATTTAAATCTCCTATTTATTCAACCTCGAAGGGGATTTCCCGCGAGATGAAACGAGACATTGTTGTATCACGTGGGGAATACCGTTGCTGGAACTGATCTAATCTAGACTTATATACGCTGTTAATTATAACAAAAAATGTTATCTTTTGATTTATTAAACATGTTAAATTTCTCGATAATTTCTCAACGAGTTATTGCAGGTCTAGTTGCACGACTACTTTCCAAGCCATTAGTTTTCTTGCAAAAAAAAAAAATAAATAAATTTGGTTTTGTTTGAAATTGGATCAAATTTTGTCTTCAAATTGGAAAGCACCAGTGCTTTCTATTGACGTAATAGATGATACTTAGCAGTTGAGTTTGGATTTCAAGCTTTAAAGTGAAAGTCAACACTATTTTCTATGTCGAAAAGGGCACTTAAGTCTAATAACAGCTTTGTTTAGCTATAAAAGATCGTTTACAGGAAAGGAATTCTCCGAAACGAGAGGTTGGGCCATGACATTCGGATGAGTCAAACAGCCTTCCTGAAGTTAGTTCAATTAGATGATTTTTTTTCGGGTAATGACTTCCCGATTTAAAAAAATTACCTGACATGTTGCGGTAGTTAATGACTAGAAGGTACCCCGCAGCTACATGTTCGCAGACTGAGGAGGTAACTTGGCGAGTTTTTGGGCCCGACCAAGGACGCCCGTTTCAGGGCCAACACACCGGTCCCCACTCCCAAAAAATGTACGAAAAAAAGAGTTTCAAATTAAAATTCATAAATTTTTTAATTAAAAAAACAAAATAATGATAACAGAAAAACACCAAAAGTCTTCAGAAATATCATTTTTTCATCAATGACTGATCACGTCATCGAAGAACACGCTAACTTAAGGTGGTGCTCGAATTGGGGAATTTGAAGAATGGAGTGCGATTTCCTCGGCCGAAAGATAAACGAGCGGCCTCGATTTGTACGGAGGCTGCAGATGTGCGGTGTACGATGTTCGAGCCACTTTTCTACGGTTCGAATGCTAATTGAAGGCATTTTGTCTTTCGGACGTCCTAGCAAACGAGATTCTACCTTTCCGGACTATAAACTTCAATCAAGAACGTTTTTAAAAAACCGTTCAAATACATTCAAATATCTAAAATTATAGGATCGAGCTACTTCCACAAATCTAGCTTCTTATGGTAATATCGAGGCAATTGCAATCAAGCTTTGAAAGTTGGCCAACTTTTTTTCTGCAGTACAAGAATCTTCGGAACTAAGTACTTCTGGCACCTAAAAACAAGCAAGAAAAAATTTGATCGTTCCGGAAGCCATAAACATCCTAGTGTGATGTCAATCTTTCATTCTTGATTCTGACGTGAGAAGATTTTTTTGGTCTTCAATTCTTTTGGAACATTAAAATTCGACCGCAGCTCGCCAAAGTTAAACAAACGTAATAAATTTATTGACCACATCCTTCTTAAATGAATATGAATTTAAAAAAAAGTTAAGTCCGTTGAAATACGTTTATCACAAGGTCCTGAACGCCTTTCACTCCACGTGTTCCGGGTCTTGCACGCACACCCTCCTCGGACAAGATCTAGAATTTTACACTCCCTACAAAAGTTTTGACCTTTTTTTCATTCCATTTCTATTAATTGCATACGTCCTTGAACGTTTTTTTAATAAAACGCTCTATTTATAGCACTATAATTTGGTTGACGGGAGAAAAAAAAATTAAAGAGGAGCTTTTAAAAAAAAGCTTTGACGTAAAACCTTTTCCAGATGCACTTAGCGTCCTCATAAAAAATTTGAAACAAAAAATTTTCGGATCTTTATTTTTTAATATATCATTAAAATTTATGGAAGCAAGTATTTTTAGAAGAAGCATTTTTGGAATTTTTGCAGAAAATGTCAAGGAGAAATACGTTTCAGAGAATAAAAACGTTTTACGCCCAAGATAAGTGGCAAGTCCAGGGTCGAATGGTAAGATTTACCGCGAATATTGTCTTAAGATGTATAAAAATCATGCTAAGAGGCATTTTGTGGCAAAGGAATGAAATCTAGATATAAAGGGCTTATCGCGGTCAAAAAACGATCAAATATTAAGCCAAAAAAGGCCCTTTTTTGTCGTAAAAGAACAAAATCTAGCTAAAAGAGCCCCTAGTGTTCGAAAAGGATGAAAAATGAAGTTTAAAAGAGCCCTTTTCATAGTCAAGGAACAAAATCTAGTAAAGAGGGTCCTGGTGTCCAAGGGTCAAAAATCTAGATAAAAAAGACTTTTTTTTCTATAATTAAAAAAAATCTGGTTAAAAAGACCCTAGTGTCCAAAAAAGGATCAACAATCAAGCTAAAAAAAGCTCTTTTAATAATAAAGGAACAAAATCTAGTGAGGGGGGCTCTTATGTCCAAAATTGGTCAAACATGTAGTTAAACAATTTCTAGAAAAAATATAGTTTTTTTTTTTTTTATTGTAACAATAAGTTACATATAGTTAAGAAGGCCCTAGTGTCAAAATGGATCAAAAATCAAGCTAAAATGACCTTTTTTTGTCGCTAATTAACAAACCTCGTTTAAAAAAAGACCTAGTGTCCAAAAAGGATAAAAAATCAAGCTAAAAAGGACCTCTTTTTGTCGTTAAGGAACAAAATCTAGTAAAGAGATCCCTAGTGTCCAAAAGAGGTCAAAAATCAAGCTAAAAAAGACCTTTTTCTCGTCGCTAATTAACAAAATCTAGTTAAAAAAGGCCCTAGTGTACAAAAATCAAGCTAAAAAGGACCTCTTTTTGTCGTTAAGGAACAAAATCTAGTTAACAGGTATCTAGTGTCCTAAAGAGGTCAAAAATCAAGCTAAAATGACCTCTTTTTTTTTGTCGCTAATTAACAAAATCTAGTTTTAAAAAAAGACCTAGTGTCCAAAAAGGATCAAAAATCAAGCTAAAAAGGACCTCTTTTTGTCGTTAAGGAACAAAATCTAGTTAACAGGTATCTAGTGTCCAAAAGAGGTCAAAAATCAAGCTAAAATGACCTTTTGTCGCTAATTAACAAAATCTAGTTTTAAAAAAAGACCTAGTGTCCAAAAAGGATCAAAATCGGGATGACCAGCCCTTTGGGAATTTCCCGATCTCCGACCCTGAGCAAGTCCCCTACGCCATTTCCATCCGTTACACTACTTAAGATTAAGGAACTTGAAATCGATGATTTCATAAGCCGTTTATCACTGGAGACGTGAATTCTTTAAAATGAAGATTAACTAACGCTTACAATGGGATTCCCGGAGCGTATTGTGCATTGTAGACCCGTAATCAAAGGGGAACAATGGAGGTAACGCCTATATTAGCTTTTTAACATTTTTTTCAAATTTAATAATAGCTCAGAGTAAGCTCTTTGATAAAATTATAATTTTTTTTAGAAAGTCAAAGATGATTTTTATCAAATTTCAGGCTTCCAGTGGCTCATGAAGAAGAAAAATTGTTTAGGTTGTTTTTGTGTTTTTGGAGGAAAACAAGGTTATTTATAGAATACATCTTAAAATTTATGAAAGCACCTCAGGATTAACAGATTCTTCGACTTTTTTTAAATTTTTAAAATACGTGTTGGCCTTGTGTCAAGGCTAAAGACTGGAATCGAGTTGTTTGATGCATCGAGATAGGACTCACGGGGGAGAAAAATACGAAGAAGAATAAAGAATGAACACTTTTTTAAAAATATTGCCGAATAAAATGCAGGGTTTCTGGCATTTTGCCAATTTTTTGAATAATATTCTGGTCATATACCAATCGGATGCAGTTTTTAGGCAGATCGAATACAAAATAAATCTCATTTTCAGGTTGGATGAAAATGTCTTCAAAGATTTTTGTGGTCCAGAACACTTTTCAGTAGCAATTCATCTTAACCATGTTATCAAATGAAATATCATTGATTGGCATAATTCAGCTAAAAAGTCGATTCTCTACAAGTTCTCTACAGCTTATTTTGCTAATTAATATCCTGAAAATCAGATATCATGAATTTTCACAGGAAATCCATCATCGATATTACCCACCGTTCTTAATTCTTTAATTTCATTTTTTTTCTGACGTAACCTGGTAATTACATTGTAGGTTTTTTAATTTAATCACGACTCTTCGAGCAGTACGTGCGCGAACTATGACCGTGAAACAAAGAAGAAAAACTAGTTGAAGAGATGAGCCGTTCATTTATCGATTTAAATTGCTAAATACTTAAATTTCCATAAACAAGCCTTTTTTTACACTTTGTTTTTGAAAAAACCGAGTAAAATATATTGAGAATAATTTTGCATTTTTATGCTCGAATGTCAGCAATTTCTCCATTAATTATTTTTAAATGAACGTGTTTTGAGGAAAAGGTGGGTTTTTCTGAAGACTATATTAAGAGTGGAGATAAAATTGTTTTGAGCTTTTTTTCCTCGAATGTCAAAAATTATCCTTATCAAAAATTGGTGCGAAAAAGCTTAATTTTAAATTTATTTATTCTGAAGCCTAAAGCAAAAAAAAAATCTTAATTTCAAAGAAGACTTTTTTTTCCTCCTTCCCCAAACTTAATAAACACTTTTCACGAAAGTGAAAAATATTTTTCCAAAACTAACGATCAATTTGCTTTCTAAATTCCATTACACTAAAATATTTGTTTTTCCTGAATTTTATTTTATTTTTTAAGCTCACTATGAACCAGTTTGGGATGTTAAAAAATTTTAGTATTTAGAAGGCGCGGCCGCAAAAATCTCCCCACTTTTTTGTTCTATTCAGTCGACCTTCATAACAAGAAAAAGAAAAACCGAAAACCAATATTGATTAACAACCTTGATCATATAAGAAAAAATAATTAAAAGTAATTAATTAAAAGATAAAGCATTTATCCGTCTCCCTCATTATTTTTTTAAGTTTATTTTTTGATCTTTTAAACATTATTTACTGAATTAGATCATAAAAATTTCATTTATTTTAAGAAAAATTAATTTTATCTTAAGAGCCTTCTTTTCTAAAGCGTTCGAGTCTCTGGCGATGAAAAATCATTTTTTTGTTTATTTTAGCCAAAGGAACTTAGCTTTTGATAACATTGATGTATTAATGAATTTGAACAATTTAAGTAATATATTATTCTAAATATTGTATATTAGAGTAGGTTTAATAATTTAAGCCTTGCTTTGGTGTATGTGGAAGCAAAAGATTTGAATTTAGTTAATTAACTTAATTTAAAAAAAATTTAAAATGAAGTAAATGCGATAAAAACTTACAGTTTCGAACATTTTTTCTTGAATAAAATTCTGTTTTTGATCTCACATGAAATTTCAGACTCTTTCTTCTTTTTTTCCTGATACCCTTTCACTCGGGGTCGCACTGAGAAACTGAAGACATGGAAGGTAGGACGGGCTGAAAAGCCCCACTCTACCTTTTACCATCAAGCTAAAGGCTCCCACTCGGACCTAGAAGCCAATCGCGAAGAGAAATTACGAAGGAAATCGCATTCGATTTTGTTCGCTTTTAAATCAATATTTGTTCGTGGACTCGAAATTCGTGGAGTGAATGATTCTTGAGAGAACTATGTAGTTGAAAATTTCTTTTTTGCTTCCCAAAGCTTCATTTTCAAATTTTCTTACCTCAAAATTCGCTTTTGAAAATTTTCTGATTCTTAAAATGGGTGCGATGGGTTGAACCTATAAGAAGCAGCGTAGCCCAGTAATAGCGTTAGACTCTTGCTACTAACCCGTTGATTTTTATCCTTTTCAAAGGTGACTTTTGCCGTAAAAAGCTTACGCAAAATTGCGACATCGGAAGCTTCATGGGTGGGAAAACTACCGTTAGTTGGATTCTTGATTCTTTTCTTGGAATTCAAAAGGAAGGAAAACAAAGGGAAAAACTTTTTAAATTCCGTATCCAGAAAATGATCATCATTCATCATTTATATTTTACAGTATCAAATTTTGCCTCATAGTGCTGGTAATAATTTCTGTGATTGTTGAAAATCTTGAAGTGTACCTAGCGTATTTACACAATTAGTTGTTGGGGTTTTTTTTTTTTTTTTTGTTTTGTTTTTTTTGTTTTTGGTGGGACAAAAAAATCACCAAAATCTTGGGGGACCGAGAAAACAATGATCAGGTGAATCAACTCTGCAAACATTTTTGGTGCCATCAGTAGGATCCCGTACTCAAAGCATGGACATGTACATAAGCACCTGCTATAAAAACACTCGCCTTTCGCCTGAATGTCTCGTTTAACAGCAAAACATCAAAAACCGATGAAATGGTAATTTCCAAAATTCTTGCCATGTTACCGTCAGAATACAATCACTTTGGTACCGCCTGGATGTCAACAGCCAAGGAAGATCGAACTGTCGACAACCTCATGACTCGACTTTTTGTTGAAGAATCCAAAAGTTGGGTGGAAAAAACAAAACCGTTGAAAATGTAGCATTTCAAGCGTCGAAAGGGAAAACCAAAAAGGATCAAGAAGGACTCAGGAAAATCGAAAAAACTGTTTTACTTGTAATCAGCCAGGCCATTGGGCCAACACATGCCCAAAGAAGAGGAATGAATCGATCGAAAAGTGTAAGTACTGCAAGAAAACAAACCATAAATCGGAAAATTGTTATTTCCGTGAACTGCATGAAAGTCGTTCAAAAAATACAGATAAGGTTGCGTACTTGACACAAAAATCAGATAATTTGCCTTCAAATGAACTGAAATTCTATGTGGACAGTGGATCGACTTCCCACATGACAAATGATCGTTCAATACTCATGAATTTCAAAAACGAACGTGATGAGGTGAAAGTCGCCAAGAAAAATCAGTCGCTATCCACGACAGGCGTTGGACATTTGGATGCTGAAGAGTGCATTCTCAAAGATGTAATTCTGGCTCCTAATCTCGACAGCAACTTAATATCGGTAAGAGCAATTACAGAAAATGGTGGACAAGTCCTTTTCACAAAAGAGAAAGTAATAATATCGAAAAATGATCATGTACTTGAGGGGGAAAAACAATCTAATGGATTGTATGCACTGAAACTTACCCCACATGAAAATGACTCGCAAACATGTTACAAAGTTACAAATATTAAGAAGAGAGCTGAATACTGGCACAGGGTCTTAGGACATGTGAACTATGAGACAGTAAAAAAATTAAACAAAAACAACAATTTGGGTATTCCGCTATCCGACTTTGAAAATGAGGAGAACAAAACTTGTGAAATCTGCATTAAGTCTAAGCAGTCTCGTTTCCCATTTTCTACTGAAAGAACCAGGGCCACCCGACCCCTGGAAATCATACACACCGATATCTGCCAAATAGATAAACCAACATGGGATGGTTTCACTTATATCTTGACTTTCCTTGATGACTTCACATGCTTTAAACAAGTTTATTTGCTTCAGAAGAAATCAGATGCTGCAGAAACAATCAAGGAATATGTTGCAGAAGTGGAATCGAAATGGAACATGCCAGTCCATAAAATCAGGTGTGACAACGCTGGTGAAAATAGCAGTGAAAATGTTCTGACTTGGGCCAAATCCAAGGGGATCATCATGGATTTTACGATCAGTCATTCTCCACAATTGAATGCAAAATCAGAAAGACTCAATCGTTCTATCATGGATAAAACAAGAGCGCTTCTCCTTGAATCAAAACTGCCTGCTGAAATGTGGGGAGAAGCAGTAAGATTTAGCTGCTATATCTTGAACCGATGTACCACCAAAGGTCTACCAGACTCGAAAACTCCATACGAGATGTGGTATGGAAAGAAACCTGACTACTCAAGAATACACCTTTTTGGATGTGCTGCTCATGCCAAAATTCTTACAAGACTCAGGAAACTGGAGAACCGCAGCAAGAAATATCGTCTGATTGGATTCACACTGAATGGATTTCGTCTTTGGGATGAAACTCATCGAAAAATCATTTGCTCACGAGACGTCATATTTGAAGAGAATGATACACCAGAAAAAACAAATGAGCACACCAGTAATGACATCACAGTTGTCCTAGAAATTGAAAAAATTCCTGAAAATTTAAATGAAGAAAGTGCTGCTTTATCAACGGAAGACGGGCTACTCAATGAAGAAATTGAAAATTCTTTTACTCTAGATGAAAGCAATTCCACAATCAATGGATCAACAACCGATGAAGGAAATGACATGAATAACACCGTCTATGTGGAAGCTGAAAATGAAGAAGAAGCAATTCAAGGAAGAGGACAGAGAACTAAACGACTCCCAGGATATCTGAGGGATTACGCTCTTCTGACATACGAGGAAGCAATGAATGGCCCCGAAGCACATAATTGGAGAAAGGCCGTTGACAGGGAGAAGCATTCGCTAAGCAAAAACCAGGTATTTAAATTTTTGCCTGCAGAATCTGTAAAAGAAAAAAGATTCATCACTAGTAGATGGGTTCTTAAAAGGAAAGAAAATGGGCAATTCAAAGCCAGATTAGTTGCACGTGGGTGCGAGCAGTCCGAAGGAGACTACAATGAAACTTATTGTCCAGTGGTGAACCAAGACGTTTTACGTTTCCTCATCGCCTTTGCGAAAGCAATGGATAAAACATTCATGACGTTTGATGTATCGAGCGCTTTTCTATATGGAGGTTTGTCTGAAGAACTGTACATGAAACTTCCACAGGGCTTCGAAGAAGATGAAGACAAGAAAATTTGCCTTCTAAAGAAATCCTTGTATGGTTTAAAACAGGCCCCGTTAAATTGGAACAGAACACTTGTCGAATTTTTGAAGAAAAAAGGGTTGAATCAACTCATCACAGACAAATCAGTATTCAAAAATGGCGACAATTCTCTCATATTGGCTCTACATGTAGATGACGGACTAGTCATTGGAAACAGACCAGATATCATCATGAAATTTCTCTCGGAATTGAAAAGTGAATTTGATATTACTTTTGACAAAAACCCTTCAGTCTATCTTGGAATGGAGTTGAAAAATGAAAAAGAAGATATTTTCCTACACCAAGCAAAATACATCGAGAAAATCCTAAAAGAATTTGGAATGGAAAATGCCAAAAGTGTGAGAACTCCATCAACCCCAGGCACAACTGATGACTCCACGCCAGATGACACCTACCCATATCGTGAAGCTGTTGGTAGTCTTTTGTACCTTTCAAACCGTACAAGACCTGATTTGACTTTTGCTGTGAACGCCGCATCAAGAAAAGTAGAAAACCCAACCGTCGAAGATGTGTTGAAAGTCAAAAGGATATTCAGATACCTACAAGGTACCAAGAACCTTGCCATCAATTATTCGAAAGGACACAACATCTCGAACATCGATGCCTTTTGTGACTCCGATTTCGCCAACGACGAAGCAACGAGACGTAGCACGAGTGGTTTCATAATACTTTACTGCGGAGGAGCAATTTCCTGGTCGACACGAAGACAGTCAATTGTAGCAACCAGCACTGCAGAAGCAGAGTTTATTAGTGCAAGTGAATGTGTGAAGGAAGTGCTTTTCCTGAATTCGTTGTTTAAAGAAATGACGGGTGAAAATTTAAATGTTAATCTATATATTGATAATCAAAGTGCTATCACAATGATAAAAAATGGTTGTCAACAAAAAAGAGCTAAACATATTGATATAAAATATAAATATATTTTAGAAAAAGTAAATTCAAATAAGATTAACTTGAAATATGTTCCTTCAGAAGAACAATTAGCCGATTTGTTTACAAAATCTTTGACACCCAATGTATTTGAAAAGCTAAGAAAAAAATTTCAAATTTAAGGGGGAGTGTTGGCGGGTAAATTTCAAATTTCTTCATCTTATACGTTGTTACCTTCTCAACTGTTACTCTCTATATAAAATTGTCCTCTCATCCTGACCATGTGCTTTAAAACTTTTGTTCTTAAAAATTATACTTGTTTAATATAAAACTGCTTTGTGCTGTATTAAAAACCAAAACCTCAACATCAACCAGGTCAATTTTGAACTTGCTTTTCACGTCAAAAAACCGCAATTTCTAAGGGATTCCCCGAGCTCAATAATGTCGAAAAGAAACGCAATTTTTTTTTACGCTACGTTATACAAGAGGCTTGTAAAAAGCCGGACGCGATATCGTGCGTAATATTTTTCAATGAAAAGTCTAATTGATACGCTTTCGCTGGGCTTGGGACTTTTTTTAATGCAAAAAAACTAAAGGGTTGTTCTTCCTGGGTCCTATTTTAGGAACGCGGCAGCGTTCCGCCCCGCTATGCAAAACCCCGAACTTTTCACGAATGGTTATGTTTACTGGAGGTAACGAAACCTATTTTTGGGATTTTTGGATCTCGGCTACCTCTCATAAACCGAACAACAAAACACGAAAAACACCAAAACCGCCAAACCTATCATAACCACGTGAAGGGTTTTTTCTTGTAAAAAAGGGCTCTTCTTGACGAAAAGATAAATAATCTTCCTAAAAAGTATCTTTCCTTGTCAGAAAGGGTCAAAATCTGGATAGAAAGGAACCTTGGCTAATGGCTTGAAGCTAAGGCCACTAAAAAAACAAAAAAGAAAAGAAGAAGAAGAGAAGGGTAAATCCGTCTGAAAAGGCTCTTATCTTGTCAAAATCAGGCTGAACAGGGTCATATCTAGTCAATAAAGGTTCAAAATACGGCTGAAAAGTCTTTCCTTGTCAAAAAAGGTTCAAAATTTGTCTGGAAAGTGTCTTGCCTTGTCAAAAGGGCTCAAAATCTGGCTTTAAAAGAGTGTCTTATCTAGTCAATAAAGGTTCAAAATACGGCTGAAAAGTCTTTCCTTGTCAAAAAAGGTTCAAAATTTGTCTGGAAAGTGTCTTGCCTTGTCAAAAGGGCTCAAAATCTGGCTTTAAAAGAGTGTGTTATCTAGTCAATAAAGGTTCAAAATACGGCTGAAAAGTCTTTTCCTGTCAAAAAAGGCTTAAAATCAGTCTGAAAAGCGTCATTCCTTGTCGAAAGGGCTCGAAATCTGGCTTTTAAAGGGTCTCTCCTTGTCTAAAAAGGTTCAAAATCAAGGTGAAAAGTGTCTTTTCTTGTCAAAAAGGCTCAAAATTTGTCTGGAAAGTGTCTTTCCTTGTCAAAAGGGCTCAAAATCTGGCTTTAAAAGAGTGTCTTATCTAGTCAATAAAGGTTCAAAATACGGCTGAAAAGTCTTTTCCTGTCAAAAAGGCTTAAAATCAGTCTGAAAAGTGTCATTCCTTGTCAAAAGGGCTCAATATCTGGCTTTTAAAGGGTCTTTTCTTGTCAAAAAAAGGTTCAAAATCAGGCTGAAAAGTGTCTTTTCTTGTCAAAAAGGCTCAAAATTTGTCTGGAAAGTGTCTTTCCTTGTCAAAAGGGCTCAAAATCTGGCTTTAAAAGAGTGTCTTATCTAGTCAATAAAGGGTCAAAATACGGTTGAAAAGTCTTTTCTTGTCAAAAAGGCTTAAAATCAGTCTGAAAAGCGTAATTCCTTGTCGAAAGGGCTCAATATCTGGCTTTTAAAGGGTCTCTCCTTGTCAAAAAAAGGTTCAAAATCAGGCTGAAAAGTGTCTTTTCTTGTCAAAAAGGCTTGAAATCAGTGTGAAAAGTGTCATTCCTTGTCGAAAGGGCTCAAAATCTGGCTTTTAAAGGGTCTCTCCTTGTCTAAAAAAGGTTCAAAATCAGGCTGAAAAGTGTCTTTTCTTGTCAAAAAGGCTTAAAAACAGTGTGAAAAGTGTCATTCCTTGTCAAAAGGGCTCAAAATCTGGCTTTTGATGGATCTTTTCTTGTCAAAATGGTTCAAAATCCGGCTGAAAAGGGTCTTTTGTTGTCAAAAAAGGTTCAAAATCCGGATGAAAAGTGTCTTTTCTTGTCAAAAAGTGTCTTTCCTTGTCAGAAGGGCTCAAAATCTGCTTTTAAAGGATATTTTCTTGTCAAAAAATGTTCAAAATCAGGCCGAAATGGTTCTTTTCTTGTCAAAAAATGGCAGGAAAGGGTCATCCTGCTCAAAAAATATACGAAATCTCTCCGAAATGGCTTTTTTCTTGTCAAAACAAGGATCAAAATCTGGCTAATAAGGATTTTTTCCGCTCAAAAATAGTTCAAGGCTTGATTACCTCTTTTTTCTTCTTGAAATGCATAAAAAGGCCGCTACGCATAAGTCCCTAAAAACCAATGGATGGCTTAAAATCAGTGTGAAAAGTGTCATTCCTTGTCAAAGGGGCTAAAAATCTGGCTTTTGAAGGATCTTTTATTGTCAAAAAAGGTTCAAAATCCGGATGAAAAGTGTTTTTTCTTGTCATAAAGGCTCAAAATTTGTCTGGAAAGTGTCTTTCCCTGTCAGAAAGGCTCAAAATCTGGCTTTAAAAGAATATCTTCTTGTCAAAAAATGTTCAAAATCAGGCTGAAATGGTTCTTTTCTTGTCAAAAAAAGGCAGGAAAGGGTCATCCTGCTCAAAAAATATACGAAATCTCTCCGAAATGGCTTTTTTTCTTGTCAAAACAAGGATAAAAATCTGTCTATTAAGGATTTTTTCCGCTCAAAAATAGTTCAAGGCTTGATTACCTCTTTTGTCTTCTCAGAAATGCAGAAAAAGGTCCTGAAAACCACAAAATGGATGGCTTTTTTGCCACAGGAATTTAAAAAAATTTTTTGTTTGATAATATTTTATTAGTAGTACAATGCTTGATTAACGCATATTTTTTTCTCTATCTATAATATTGTAACAATAAACAAATATAATATTGTGGATTGTTAAGCAAAAATGTGTGTATACGTAAGAATACAGACACCTATTTCTGGCTATATATTATATAAAAAAAAGAAACCGATATTTTTTGTTTAAATTTATTATCCTCTCTCATCAAGACACAATTTGCCTAACATAAAAACCTATATACAGGATATTATTTTTTAGAGCGATAATTTGCATCGTTTTTAAAAAGTGTTAACTAATATTGCCACATTTTTTATTTAAAATAAAACGCATTTTAGACTTATCAAGTTTTTTAGCTAACAATTTTCTTTGGCAAGTTAATTTTTTTAATTTTAATCACTCATAACTAATTTTTTTATTTAAAAAAAGTTAAAAGTCTGAAAATAAGGAATTTGTCAACTGGCTATGCCATTTTGCGAGCTCTAGAAAACCTTTTTGAAACCTTATTTGGTGATAAATAAATTGATAAAAGGAAAAAACTTGTGTTTTCTTTGTAAAAGTAATTCGTTATAGATATGGATGGAGACAGTTTGTATCGTTGCATAGCCAATAAAACAATAGAAAAAAATTTAATTCGACAAAAACCTCAGAGCTTATAAGCCCAGCAGAATACCTCATCAAAATCCTAGGTGCTTCTTTCTTCTAAAATTGTGTATTAATAATCTGATTATATTTGAATACCTAAATAAAATCGTGGAACTTGTGAAGCTGAGAACCTACTTTTTAGTCACAATAACAATCAAAAAAATATTTACAAAAGGGAAAAAAAACTTGGCACACATTAATCTGTACAGAAATTTGTAGTATAAAACTATTTTCTTTTAGGAGACGAAGAAAAAAAGGAATGTTTGAAAGTAAAAATACTATAAACAAAATATACAAATTCACAGAGTTGTAGAAATATTCTACAAAGGAAAGAACAACCTCCAAATATTGAAGAAACCTTAGAGTCCGAGAGTTTGTGTAGTTTTTAAATTTTTAGGTATCTTTTGGTTAAGATACTTAAAAGTTTAAGGACACTTGATTTTGTTCTCGGAGTGATAGAGGTCTTTTAGTTGAAAAAACACTAATATCAATTGACAGCTTATTTAGTGAGCTTGAAAAAATTAAGAGGAGCTACGAGGCTTTATTGACTATGGAGACGTCCGTTGCCCTTGGGAACGGCACCGACGATTCGGACGCGACTTACGAGTCTCGAATCGGAAAACTGCGGAGGTGGAGCGAGGACTTCTTCAGCGACGCCGGGACTCGTTTCGGTGAACTCAGGCGGGGGCGGAACGACGGTTTCTTCGGTGTCCGATTCGATCGGAGGAGGGAGCTGCGCCAACGAAACGGCATTTCGGGTCAGATTCGCTCTTTGCTGCGATGACCTTGGTAAAGTTGCGCTCGTATGCGTCTCTTTGGTATCGAAATGTGGGTTCGATATCTCTTGATCTGATGACACCCCGCTTGACGAATTGTCGCCTTCGTCTTGAAGAAGGAAATCGTTCGGATACGACTTTGAACTTTTTAACTGTGTTCGGACTTTTTGGATTTCATCAACGCTGAAACTATGAGGGAGGCTTCCTGAGCTTGTGCTTGAATTTCCGCTCCCTTCTGTATTCGTGTTGACCCTTATGACCGTCTTTTCTCTTTCAGTATCGCTTTCATTTTCACTCAAGCTGTAATCAGGATCAGGTATAGGAGGTATAGAAGCTGATTTGGGCCTTCCATTGCGGAATGGTTGAGCATACGGATTTGTCGTATTTTGCGCCTGCGGTTGAGCATTTTGAGGCCCTTTGAATGTCGAAGGAGATCTTAAACTTTGCGATTTACGTATCTAAAATGAAATTTAGTTTAAACAAAAAATTTTTCGATGTTCATACCTGAGGTCTGCTTCCATGTCCAGGTAAAGATCTGGATCTGAATCCGACTGTTTTGACATCCTCAGGAGAAGCGTAAAGTTTGGCGTTGTTGGCAGGTTTGAAACTCGACATGATGCCATCAGGGCCAAAGTTTTCTTTGGTGGCAACAACACTTCCGTAGTCGGAATCGTTGTTGAGTTCCACTTTGACGATTTGAGGTCCACTTGGAGGAGGAGGTGGTGGATGAGTTGGAGGAGGAAGTGGAGGCCTGATTTCCTCTTGGCTTCTATGGTTTCGCCCTAAAGTTCCCGATGCGTTTCTAGATGCCAAAGCGAGATCAGGAGTCGAATGGAAATCCCTGTGAAGCTCGCCAGGAATAGGAGAATCAGGAATAATAACACCAGCCGTGCTAAATCTAACTCTTCCTCCACTCTAAAATAATGATAAGATAAAATAGAAAGAAATGGCGCATCTTACTTTTCCTTTGCTTCGTTTCATTTCTGCGACACTGGCATAGACTCTGGGAGTTCGTGCTGGTGAGGAAGGTTGGGACATGTTGCCTTGGAAATTGCTTGTTGCGATGGATGATGAGTTTCCATTTTGACGTTGGAAAAGTTCTTCGAGTTCAGCTGCGGTGATTCTGCTTGAAGTAGGTCGTGCGCGAATGCTCGCTGTTCTGGGTTGCATGTTTGAACTTTGATGGATGCTTTCTGCACTTGAGCTTTTGGCGGTTCCGGATTCGTCGTCGTTCTCGCCGACGACCATCGACCTCGCTCTCGCTCTTCCGACGCTTAACGTCGTCTTTGGATCCCTTCGAGGAGGAAGAGGTGCAGGCGACCTACCAACCGTCGCTGTCCCCGTAAGCTTTCTAGGAAGGGTCGCATAATGCCGAGGGTTGTTTTCAGGCTGCTGGTTTTGTATATGAACGACAGAAACGACCGTCATCGAAACAAGTTCTCCAGACCGTCGGATGAGATCAACCACATGTTCATGTGATGCTGCCGTCACGTTTTCCCCATTTATCTAAAAACCATTTTATGAAAAGAACAATTTTTAAAATTTAAATACGCACAGCTAATAAATAATCGCCTTTTTTAAGGCCGGCCATGTCAGCGACACCACCTTCATCAACATCATCTAAATACTGCAAAGCAGGAAATCGGTTTGAAGGTGTCAGCTCCATAAGTGGGGAGGTAGCTTTGGCACCTCGAAGTACAAAGCCGAACCCTCGTCTTCCTCTATGAAGAACGACAGTCCTCGGCTCTGCTGGTAACTGCTTCTTATTTCTAGGTGCGGTCGCAAAATGCTTCATCGTCGGCGGCTGCGCTGGACTCGGATCTCGTCGTCCGGCCAATCGTGTCGAAGGGCGTCGCCTCGTCGTCGATCGTCCTAAATCTTGAGGAGAAGCTTCTTGTACACAATGAGCAGGAAACAATCCACTCTCATTTCTAAACGTCCCTTCCAAAAATCCCGAATCAGTCGCTCCAGTCACTAAAATAATTCACATAAATAATTAAATTACCTAAAAATAATACCTTCAATTAAATCTCCTTGAGAAATCCTCAAATATCCAGGTTGAGTTGAACTATAGTTTTCTATACAAACTGCCATAGTACCAGGAAGTAAGACAGATGTAATGGTATCACTATTCGCAGTGCCAACGCCTGAGCTGTCACTTATGATATCACTCGTATCACCAAGGCTTTTATCTAAATAGATTAAAATTTTTTTTAAAGTGACTAATAGTTAAAAAAATTGTATAAAAAATAGAATTGGGACGATTGTGGTGGTTGCGATGATTTCTTTTATTCGCTTTACCTGTTACATAGCTCGCAGTGTCCTCGATAATCTTGTTACTTGCCGAAGAGCCGTCGCTTAAACTCGATGAAGCCGAGCTGAATGGTGCGAGGGAACGGTCCGAAGGGGAAGGCGATGGTGGCGAGAGGGCGACCGGGGAAAGAAGGTTTGGTGGGGCGTTGATGAGTTGCGACCGCCTTCGTGGATTATATCGAGGCGCTTCGCGAAACTGTACTGTAAAAACACATAGTCCAACACATACAAAACTGATGTCATGAAAGCGAAAACAAAAAATAAAGAATAAAGAAATGAGATAAATAAATGCATTTATCAAAATTAGAGCCCTTTAGCCACCCCTCATTTATTTTTTATCCAGTTTTTAAGCTAAAAAGGCTTAAGAATAATCGTTTTTCTTGATTTTTTGTTAACAAAGCATTAAAACACCCTCATTTATCAATAGAACCCAACTGCTGGTGTCCTGAGAATTCGTCGACAAAAGGGAAGAAAAAAGGAGACAATATGGAGGAGGAACCCCATAACTCGAATTCTAAAAAAATTGGGGCTCTACAGACCTCTCCACAAACACTAAAGACTAATAACCCCCATGACCACAGTCCCATAACTTCCCCTCCACATCCTCCCGACCTCCTGAGGTTCTACCCTGCATAGAAGTTTGGTGAAGATCGGGGATTTTCTATCAAAATCTCAATTTTGGGGAGGCGGAAGGTTCCCACCTCCTTATTGGACGTCAAGGAAGTACTAGTACAGCCATAACTAAAAATAGAAAATAAGAAAACTAGGATAACGCCCAAACAGAGGCGGATCCAGGAATTTGTCCGGGGGGGGGACCACTAAAAATCAAAGCCCCCCCCCCTTCTCTAAAGAAAAAGTTTTAAACCTAATCTCTAAAAAGCTCTTAAAACGGTGATTTTGAAGTTTTTGACGAAAAATTGTCCCTTGAAACGTTGATTTTGAGGTTTTTAACGAAAATTAGCTCATAAAACGTTAAGTTTGAGGTTTTTGCCGAAAAAATAATTGTGTCTTAAAACGTTGATTTTGAGGTTTTTGATGAAAGATTGGTACTCGAATAATGTAAATTTTAAGGTATTTGACGAAAGAGAGCCTTAAAAAGTTGATTTTCAGGTTTTTTACGAAAAACTGTCTCCCAAAACGTTGATTTTCAGGTTTTTCAAACAAAAATTAGCTCTTAAAACGTCGATTTTGAGGATTTTTGACGAAAAATAATTGTCTCTTAAAAGTTTATTTTAAAGCTTATGACGAAAAAATGTCTCTTAAAACCTTGAATTTGAGGTTTCATATTGACGAGTTTTTTTTTTTTTTTTTTTTTTTTTTTTTTTACGAATAATTGACTTTAATTTGTTAATTTGGCCTTTTGTTAATTTTTCGCTTTGTTAATTCTTTTATAAAATTGTCTTCATTAACGTGAATTTTGGGGATTTTGTGTTCTTTCTTCCTTTTCATCCCCCCCCCTCTTTTCCACGGGGGGCTCTTTTTTTGGCGATCGGTGGATCCCTGGTTCCGACCCTGCGCCCAAATCGTAAATCGGGGGGTTTTCTCTCAGAACCTCCATTTTTGGGGGAGGCGGAACGCGGCCCTACCCTGTATATGGTGAAAATGGTGACAAAAGATAAAAATACGAAATTAAAATTATTTAAATAATTTAGCGTCGTACATCCTAATTTGCCATCCATGAGGAGGGTGTAACAAACCTGAAACCAAGGGCCAGTCAAATCCCCATTCCCCTTCTTATCCATGATAAATGGATATTTATGGTAAAATAGGTAATTCTTGAAAATTTGCTTATTTCCTGATTGATTGATAAAATGCATTTATTTGAAGAAAACAAAAAAAAAATTAAAATGACATGAAAAGAAAACGAAAGAAGACAAATGAGTCGAATGTTAATGTACTGTTTATTTGGTTTTCTACCTATTAACACAGAGGAGGTTATTGCTTTGTTACTGCACATGAGATGAGAAATGAATAAACAGTTTTTCCATAAAATCTCTTTTTCTGTATCCTTAAAGCCCTATTTGAACAGTGATAAGGTTTTGTATGTGGAATGCATTGTGTATGTGAATATGCATGGAAAAAACTCGTGGAAAACTGGAACTCCATGCAACAACAGGTACGGAGTCCTCACAAAACGCCAATCACCACTATTTTCACACACCAAAATTTTTATTTTTATTAAACCATCACCACCACCACAAACGGACCCTTATAGGCTACTTTACAAAAAAAAGTATAAAAATCTACTGTGCTAAACATGCTATGTTTTAGGTGTTCTAAAATTAGGAGTGTTTTCAGTGATTAAAAAGTGTGGAAAATTTCATGTCATTCTAATAATAGCGTTGTTTTAATTTATTGTTAACGTGCTTTGACTTACCAACGTTCTCGGGCCGGTGGTTTTGAATGACGTCAGCAAGTTCCAGATTGCCGGCGATGACTGCTACTTGGTAGGGAGTCTGGTTGGCGTAGTTCAAGGCCTCTCTTTGGCACCCGCGGAAGAGAAGAAGCCTCGCGCAGGAGTCTTGAGAATTGACCGCGCAAACGTGGAGTGGAGTGTTCCCAGAGGCGTTTCTAGCATTCATGTCCGCCCCGTAGAAAAGAAGCTGTTCCAAATGTTGCACTAGTCCGATCCGACAAGCCTAACAAGCGATTAACGAGTTTTTAAAATGAAACAACTTACTTGATGGACTTCTTGCCATCCTTGGAGATCTTGGGCTCCTATGGTGGCGCGGTCGTGAAGGAGCCCTTCGCAAAGGAGCGGATCTGTTGGCTGAATGACTGACCAGTAGAGCGGCGTGAGGCCTTTGGCATCTTTGTAGTTTGGCGACGATCCAAGCTCAAGCAGCGTGCTCACAGCTTCCAAGCTATTCGCCTGCACAGCTTTATGCAGCGCCGTACATCCCTCTTTAGTCCGATAATCAAGAAGAGCGCCACCATTCACCAACGCCATCAGCACTTTTCCAGGTTTCTTTATAACAGCCGCAATACTCAGAGGAGTTTCTATAGAAAAAAACGTTTCTTAACCCAAAGATCGCATCTACACTAAAATTTTGCTAATGGTGAACTTACATAAGCATCATTATTTTATAAAACTTTCTTTTGTATTTTCACCTCAACATTGATCCTTCTTCCTATTATTAATGCAAACGGACAAAGGCTGTGTATATTTTATGAAACAATCGAAGAATTTTTTTTTCTTCTCACCGGACATACAAAAAAGGGGAAAGTTAATAATAATTGAAAAATTCTAAAAATATGTCGACAATTAGGAAAACGGGATACGCAAAACGACTAATTGGGTCGGGTCGCATGGAGTGGTTTTTTAATTTAACAAATAAGGAATTCGGAACGGTTTTGAAAAAAAAAGCGACTTCTATTAAAATACCTGGTTTATCACTTTAAAATTCCATTTGGCGAGGTTTGGGGGTTCATTTATGAAAAGAAAGACTTACCTCCGGAGTCGGGACAGTGGAAATTCGGGTCTAATCCTTTGGAACACATTTTGGTTATTTTCTCGACTTGGGCGTTGGAGACATAGTCGAGGAAGCGTCTCAAGTTGGTCCTCGTGTGGATGGATTTTAGCTGCTTTTCATCCAAAACGAGCTGCTTGTAGACCCTCCTTTTGTATTTGAGCTGAAGAAGGGAAACGTGTTAGAACAGGACAATAACTTAAGATGGACTGAAACGGACGTCGGGCATGGAGGCCGGTAATTAAAAGTTTATAAATGAATGGCTAATGTCGAGGCGGGGGAATCGTGCGAGAGTCGACGTCCCAGGGACCTTCTCAAGGAAGCTATTGTTTCAAACCCCTCAGACAACAAAACCAAATAATTCATTTTAAATCGTTATTTTGGAAATTTTTCTTAGGAAAAGCGTTTCAGGTGAAAACGGTAATGGTTTATTTATTTGGTGCAGACCACCGAACTTGACGGAACGGTGGGAGGAATATGTAAAGTAGATAATAATTATTTGAAGGGGAATGAGATGATAATGGAGCCCTCGAAAAGAGGGGAAAAATGGTGAAGGCATTCTCTTTCGGCCCACACGCGCGAGTTAAAACCTCTTTGCCAACGGAAGCGAAAAGGGTGACATCGCGTGATTATAAATGCATTTTCTGTAATAAAACGCTTTTTAATTACACTAAACGATCTACTTGTTTGAAATGTGTTTTTCAATATGAATCTTCACTGGATGGAAGGGACGGGGTATTACTTCCGGCTCAATAATCTTATTTTAGGGGAGATGGAATCATTGGAAATGGAAAGGGAAAGGAAAAAATTGGGATGTGAAAAGGCCATTCGAACAAAAGGATTGGAAAACATAAAATGATGAGATTTACCTCAAGATATCCGACGGGTCCGTTGAACGGATAATCCCCAAGTCGCCGTTCCTCGTCCAGGAACTTTCCCGCTTTTCCGTTGACGGGCGGACAGAAGAGGCCATAGTTGAAACTTTCTTTTAACTCCTGAAAACAAAAAGAAAAAAATTTAAATAAAGAAAAAATAATCAGCGTAACAAATCAAAATGCTGATAGAGCATTCATGCTGGATGACAACATTACGCATCGTGCGTGATTTTACGCATTTGTTGTCTTTATGCGTACCGTCTTTTTTACGCATTTTTGGGAGATAATAAAGCTATATTTTGATATATTTTTGACAGGAAAAGATCAGATTTTCAGATTTTGAACTTGTTTTGACATAAAAAGACCCTTTCCAGCCTGATTTTGAACGTTTTTTGACATAGATAGACTCTTCAAAGCCCTGATGTTAAACCTTTTTGACATGAAAAGACCCTTTCCATCCTGATTTTCGCCCTTTAGGACATGGAAAGACCCTTTCCATCCTGATTTTCGCCCTTTAGGACATGAAAAGACCCTTTCCATCCTGATTTTGATCCATTTTGACTAGATAGGACACTTTTAAGACAGATTTCGACCCTTTTTCGACAAGAGGAGACCAATTTCAGCCAAATTTTGATTTTAGAGAAAAGACCTTTTTCAGACAGATTTTGAACCTTTTTCGCATGATTTTTAACTTTTTATTACAAGAAAATACTTTTAGGGAGATTTTGTATCAGCCCTTTTTACACAGATTTTAGACCTTTTTCACAATAAAAGACCCTTTTAGCCAGATTCTAAATGTTCTAATCTTTGGAGATAAAATTGAAAAGCCTCGGCGTATGTACTTTCAGGTCACCCTAATTCATGCTGTAAGCACTCCATCAGAGCGGGAGAGGACTTTTCCAATCTTTGAAACGAATTAAAAGTTCTTCTGTTTTTTAATCTCAAAGTTTACCTAAACCGAACAGAAACGAGAAAACGAAAATACTTCAACCAGGAAGTAATAAAATTCAGGACATTTACATAAAATACTTAATTGAGTTTTTGCTTGTCTTTTTGTGAATCCATTATTCACTTAACTTTGGTACAACTCAATTAATTATTAACTTTAAGAAAGAATAAAAGTTTATTACGAAATATCTTCAATAACATGGTTTTTTCTGTAAAAAATTGATGCACCTGTGCGGACTTTTGTGAAGAAATTTTCGGGTTGGAAACTTTTAATCAAACTTTGCGTGTCTTCTTGTAATAAGGATCGTACGCACGTCACGTGGCCACCCCAACTATTAGAACCTTCTTAATGGACGCATTCGGTAAATAGACTTGAAAATTGAGCCAACCGGAATCGAGAAGGAAAAAAAAAAAATAAAATAAAAAAAATAAACTTTTTTTGTTACAATGGTCCGCGGCTCATGAGACATTCCCGTCATAATTTTCAACCATCTCAGGTTTCGAGAAAAACAGGAAATTTCAATATTTTCGTGATCTCCTGATCGTCCTGATCACAAATATATAAGCCTCTAAGCTGAAAGCCTTCGTGAGACCAGCCTCAATAGCTCCTACCTTCCTCCGGAAACCCTCTAAAAATTAAACCACCGGAAAAAAAGGAGTTTAAAAAAAGTTATTTCTGTCCCCGTTTAACGATCTGTAAATTGAACTGCGATCGGCTCTAGGGCGCTCTTCCCACGTTTAGCATTTTCCGTTTAATGTTTATGCTTCGCAATTTTCATTCTTATTTATTTCAGCGTTTCGCAACAAATCCTTCGCCTCTAATGAGGATGCTTAGAGCAAAAGAAGAAAAAAATGTTTCTTTTCTAACTCAGTTTTATCTTAACGCCCGGTCACTTCTACGGCCGGTTTGACCTTTACAAATTGATGAAGTTTTTTTTCTTCTTTATCTTTATAGAGCACTTTCGAGGGATATTTAAATTTTGAACCGTCCTCATAAAAGTTTATCTCTATCAATTAGACGAAATAGTTTGTTTTTTTTCTGCTCTTTTAATAAAATCTTCAACTTTACTAGACTTTTAACTAAAAACAGGTGTCAATAAAGGATATCGTGAATAGTTTAGGGCTTCCTTGAGGAAATAACTTTAACGGCTGAAAAAGTTATGAAATTGACTTGTTTTGATGGAAAAAAGGAGCTGAAGAAAGGCGGATGAGACTCACGTTGCTGCGATTTTGAGATGTAATTGACAAAAGAAAGTTTCGCGGAAGAGGTGTCCACCCCACGTGCATGATTTAAAGGCCACACAAGAAGGTCGTACATGAAATCGGATCGGCACTTTTGAAAATCAGCTCGTCAACCTTATCGCTTTTTTAATCGGGGCGAACGTCTCGTCGACTTCAAATCCGGTATTTGCTCAAGACTAATAACAGGATCGTGAGGGACCCGCATAACTCGAGCGGCCATGCCCACCTTTCATATTACGTCCACTTGACCCTTCGACACCTCATTCCAAACGTATCAAACAGCTTTTTTAAACGGCCCGCTTTTCATTTCTCAATCAATTAATTATTCAATTAGGTCAAAACAAACACTTCAATTACAAAAACAAAATACGAAGGGAAAAAATAATAATGAAACAAAATTTGAAAAGGATGGTAAACCGTCGTTTTTGCGTTTGTGACACTTGCGAATATAAAAAAAAAATAAAAATAAAAAAAAGAGTGGATTTTGCAACATGGTGGCATTTGTGAGGGGGAAAGAAATGAAAAATTTCAGGTCTAAAAAGTGAAGATGGGATCTTTGGTCAGGTCGACAAAAAAAATTTTTTTAATCCCAAAAACGACCTCGGGTTCTTGTTTTTCACCCTAAAAAAGGTCAAAAACCAAATTTTGGATGAAATTAATAAATGAACATTTTCGGGTCCAAAAAGAGGAGAAAGGACCTCTTTGGTGAGGTCGAAAATTTTTTTTTTAAAATCCACAAAAATGACGTCAGATTCGTATTTCTCACCCCAAAAAGGTCAAAAACCGCATTTTGAGGGAAATCTAAAATTGAAAATTTTTGAGCAAAAAAGTGAAGGTTGGGTCAGGTCTAAAAAAAAATGTTTTTGAATCCAAAAAACGACCTCGGATTCGTGTTTCTTGTCCTAAAAAACGTCAAAAACCCCATTTTGAGGGAAATCTAAAATCGAAAATTTTTGGGCCAAAAAGTGAAGAAGGTGGTGAAGAAGGTCAGTGAGGTAAAAAAAAATGTTTTTACATCCCAAAAACGACTTCAGATTCTTGTTTTTCACCCTAAAAAAGGTCAAAAACCAAATTTTGGATGAAATTAAAAAATGAACATTTTCGGGTCCAAAAAGAGGAGAAAGGACCTCTTTGGTGAGGTCGAAAAAAAAAAATTTGAAATCCACAAAAATTACGTTAGATTCGTATTTTTCACCCTTAAAAAGGTCAAAAACCACATTTTGAGGGAAATCTAAAATTGAAAATTTTTGAGCAAAAAAGTGAAAATTGGGTCAGGTCTAAAAAAAATATTTTTGAATCCAAAAAACGACCTCGGATTCGTGTTTCTTACCCTAAAAAACGTCAAAAACCACATTTTGAAACGAATGTTTAATTGAAAATTTTTGGGCCAAAAAGTGAAGAAGGTCCCCCCCCCCACCATTAGTGAGGTCAAAAGGCCCAAACCTGTATATGGTGAAAATTTGGTGAGGTTCTCAAATTATAAAAACTTAAAGTTATGAAGAAAGAAAAAAAAATTAATTTTATGAAGAGCGAAGTAAATTGAAGACCTTTTTATCATAAAAAAGCGATTTTCCACTTGAAAAAGTGTCTTATTCCTATAAAATAAAAGCTCTTTAAACTTAAATATGAAAGCTTTTCAAAGGATTTTATATTAGGTTTAAAAGAAAACTTGGATTTAAAAAAGAAAAGAAAAAAAATTATATCATTTTGTGACCGTTATTGCAAGGTTTTCATCAAAAAATAACAGTAAAAATAGAAGCGGACGAGTAAGTTTGAAAATAATTACCGAGGAAAAGATTTGTTTTGGATTGGGGGTATCTGGTGTTTAAATTTCGGTTGATCTGGCAGGAGAATAAACAAGAGTGGCGCCAACTCGTGTAAGGGATGGACCCGAGTCGCAAGATTTATTCGTCGCCTCACGACGGGGGCGGCGATAGGGGCGGTCTCTCCCTTTTTCCTCCTTCGACCTTTTCTTTTGTATGCAGGGCCCGCAGAGGGGAAATCGTCCTGGTGACGTGCACCCTCGGGAACGGAAAAGGGAAGAAAAGAAGCGAGTTTAACAAGCGAAAAGATTCACTTTTCGATCATTGAAACTGAGAGGGCTCTTCACCAGATATAAATAATCGAAGCCGTTTTCTTGTTATTCCCAGGCGTTGCGTCCCAATACATACCTCTTTCCTAGAACCATAGATCTTCTTTTACACAAAAGCTGGTGAATTTTTCAAGGATTTAGTGAATTTAGTCGGAAAAATAATATCCCATTTTGACGCCTTAACCTCCAATTGATTCTTTGAACCGACTAAACCATAAAAACCGTCCGAACAGCATAAACAACCAAACAACCAAAATGGCCCAAACAGTTCAAAACCAACCGAACTCCCCAGACCTCTAAAACTGCCCAAACTGTCCAAACCTCCCAAACAAGCCATTAGCTTTCTAACTGCTCACAAATAGAAATAACCACTTAAGCTGCCCGCCTAAAAGAACCCAAGCAGCCCAGACCTTCATAACTGTCCAAACCGCCCAAACTGCCCAGACCACACCCAGACCTTACCAGCCTCCTAAACTGAAAAAAACCGCCCAAACTTTCCTAAATGTCCATACCAAACTGCAAAAACCAACTGGTCAAACCGCGCTAACCATCTAAGCTGCCCAAACCACTCCAGCAGCCCAGACCTCTATAACGATCATATAATCGATCTCCAAAACTGCCCAAATCGTCAATATTGCCTAAATCAGCCAAACTGCCCAAAACCGCCAAACTTTCCAAATCACCCAAACTGCAAAGACCTCAAAAACTGACCAAACCAACCAGACTGCTCAAACAGCCCTAATCACCTAACTTCCCCAAATCACCCACACCTTCCAAACTGACTGCTCAACCACCCTGGTGTCCCGACTCTCGACCTCTATAAAACTTCCCAAATCACCAAACTGTCCAAGCCGCCAAAATTTTCACATCAACTTAACTACCCAGACCTCCTAAACTGTCCAAGGTGTCCCCCGTTTTCAAAGCTCCTTGGCGGCATCTCGACATGACTTTCTATCAGGGGTAAATAGATTTTTTACTTCATTTTCTAAATTCTCTACATAATATTATTTCTTTAGTATTCTATTCAACATTAAGTATTGCAAAATAATCAATAATCTTTAGAAGTAAAATAACCTAGTTCCCCCTAAAGAAATGCGCCACGGGGCTTTGAAAAATGGGGACACCAGGTTTTTCGATAGGAGTGTTATGTTGTTATTCCTACTCGTGGTAACGTCCCAAAACCTCATTCTAGAAAAATGAAGTGTCATCCGATCGGCGTCACAAAAACAAGAAGATTCCGTTTTTAATATCATCTTTTTTAAACATTGGAGCACACTCCTTTTATCTTAAGTTTTTCTTCCAGTCAAGTGTGTCAACAAGAATAAAAAAGGAAACTCCTTTTTATCTCGAACAAAAAGGTAGAAATAATTGTACACAACTTTAAAAGGTTCTCTTTGAGGGTTTTTTCCGTGATAAAAAGAAATCAAGCTAGAACAAGGGCGAAAAAGATGTTCCACTCCACAAGTAAGGTCCTTGAAGAAGCCTTTGATGAAAGAGGCGTGTTACCGAAACAGAAGTCCAAAGCAGCGTCCATTAGTGTGGGACGAGAGAATGTAAGAATCGCCTAAGTGCGTTGCATAATTACGGGCCACTTTCAAATCCCCACCGTTTATAAACACGCATTTTATCTATAAAGAAAAAATATCACTTTATTCCTAATTTAATTTATATCGGGATTTTTCATCGTCTAAAAAGGACGATTTATCATATTCCATGGGGGGAGCCATTCATCAAAATGAAGGTAAGGGAGGATATACGATACCGATGATATTACAATATGTTTGTTCCTTGTATCATCGATTTCTGCACGATTTTCTCAGGGGGATTTTCTCCATTATTAAACCGAGGCAATTTCCCAAACGTAGATTGATCACAATCAGGTTTCAACGATTGACAAAAATGGGACTTGTTTCTTTTTGTTGTAAAAAAAGTTGAATCTGGGTTGCCTTCTGCGGAAGCCCTCGATATTAGCATGCGATGTCTCCTACCAGTTTCTGTCATGTCTATGTACCGATTATAAAAACACATTCAGACAAGAATTGATTAAACGAAGACTCTTTTGGGTAAAAATGTTCTTTAGCACCTATGGTTTCCAAATGGCTTAAAACTTTCAGACTTCAAAAGAAAGATGAGTACTTTCCACCTTAAGAGCACATGTTGCGGGGAAACATATTACATTTACGACTATGTC